>JAQBSW010001567.1:0-129369 GCA_029291075.1 Eudiplozoon nipponicum
TAGCATATATACATGATACATACATACATATATATATATATATAAATATATATACATTATTATTATATGATACATTATATATTAAATATATACATATATTACAACATATATATAAAAAAAAATAAACGTAATTATTTTATTATATTCATATAATTTATTATAGTTATATTAATATATATATATAAATTATATATATAATAGCCCAGGGGGGGGGGACCACCGTATACGGGGGGGGGGAAGTAGAAAGACAAGCATATATAGAAGCACACCTAAAAGTTTATATATAATATGTATAAATAAATAAGTTTTGTTATAATAATCGTAAAAACCCCAATTTTCTAATCGTGGATCCACGTTTTATTATTAAAGGTTATTGATTTTTTCGTCTAACGGGGGGGGGGGGGGGATTAATTATAAATAATTTTTTAAAAATTATTTATGAATACTCCGGGGATACTATTAAAATATTTCCATCCATCTAATTGAATAATCTTTCAAATTTTCTTATTGGGGTGGGGGGATTTTAGCACAAAAACTCCTTTCTCTATACCGTTATAAGAAGGTTCACTTTTTACTGTAGATAAGAGAGAATTCTTTGACGTTTGCATAGAGGAAGGTGTGAAGACATTCTAGAAAGGAGAGTTCATTTAGTGGCAGTGTCTATCAGTAGCAGATATGTTATTCGAATTCCATGTGGGCAGCATACACAAAGGCCGGTCTGCCAGTCGGCAGCACATCATTTGTATCACGGCGCTTCATTCAATCCAATTTTCATTATATGGAACAACGTGTCAAATGTAACCAGAATGGGAAGGTAATAATGTCGGCAAAATTAGCCAATGATAGTGTTTAACATAAAGACACAAGTAAGAAATCCGATTGCTCATTTTTAGTCTGGAGCAGGATATGAATGGCACTGACCGTGGAATTCGTTGTTCGAAAACTGATGCCTGATTTAGTCGGCGAAACAACTGATGTTGTTACTTGCAACGGGAAACAAGTTTGTTTGGTCTGGTTTCACTCGCATTCGAATCGTGGAATAATATGGGGTAAAGACTCAATGTAGGTCTGTTATTAGGGTATTAGTGCAGGATAAAGCACAGATAACCGACAAATTTTTTTCACTATTTATGATAGTGGAATGGGAGGTGTATTATGGTTCGTACTACTTTGTCTTTAAAAATCTCAGTCCACTTAATATAGCAGACAAACTCATGAATCTATCTTATTTTTTGTTCAGAATAAGATGGGCATATTTAAGCATATAATACGATATTCAAATATTATTCAAATGTTTAATACTCTAAATATATAATAGCTGTCACTGTTTTCTTGTCAAAAAATAGAATCAAATATATGCAAGTTTGATTAGTGCCGCTTAACCTAGTATCAAATTAGTTCAGTTGGAGGACCAGCAGGGAGCAAACGGAAGATAGTTTTGAACGGTTCGATAATCAGTATTTCTACATTGTTTGCGTGCATTGACGACTAATTGTAGGAGTATTACGTTTTAACCACTATATTTGCAGAATGAGATAATAGCAACACTAAAACATACTTGCATATATATTAGTTCTCCGCAACAAACAGTACTTAACTGTTATATATTGAATTGAATGATGTAATGATTACCGCAAAATGTGATAACTTTATTTATCAAGGCCAGCGTGTATGGATTTACTGTAGTAACAGGTGTTCAGAAATAGTTCTCAATTTCGTGAACTAGCATAAATTGATGCCATCATGGTAGTAATATGCACGATGATTCGGAAACCATAGTGTTAGTACTATAGTAACTCCCTTCGGTACATTAATGTTGGTATCGGTTACCAAACATTGTTATTAGTGTTAGTACTCCTCTTACAGTACTACGGTATATATTGTTATAGATAGTGAGTGCAGTTGAAGTCGCATTGTCGAGACTTGATACGATGTTGACTATCTCACTACTTATGGTTTAGCCACATATCCGTCTCAGGAGATAGTACTGTCCTATGTTATCCCACATTCTCACCCAAATATATGGTGGTTAAAGGGCGTAATACCGTTCTACTAATGAGTCGCCAGTAAGCACGAAACCGAATGTGCATGACATTATCTTTCCGTTCATATGCTGGCCTTCTTTCGGTTTATCCTTCTTATGGTCGCATATCTGGAACATATTTTGTTTACTAGGTGTCTGCAACACCTAATCGTAGATACTTGCCTAATTTATATTATTGATAAACATATGAATTACATATTAAAATGAATAATACTCGGAATTTTTATGAAGTTGATGGAATTATACACATTTAAAATTGATTTTGCGGGTGATGGTAACATTTTAAATTTCAGGTTTGCGTGCTTGCAACATTGTTTACATTGTTTCTAAATTGTCTTAGCTGGCGGTATTTTTTTGTGTTAGTTGATGATTGGAATGGTTATTTTGATACCAGATGATCTAGTTGTTATATAGAATAAGCATCATTATTCTGGTTAGTTAAATATCTCTTTATCTGTCATAAGCACCTTTTTAATTGTAGACATCTAACGTTCAATTTCTATATATATATATATATATATATATATATATATATATATATATATATATATATATATATAGTTGTCTTATTGTGTCTATTTTCATATAAATATATAATTATTTTTTATTATACTTGTTTTGTAATAAATTCTACTTCATTAAATTATTTATTTAATTGAAATAACTTATATTTTTTGATAAATGCTCATTTTATATTTGTGTAATGCCAAATCATATATTTGGGAAAATACCATTTAATTATTGACTATACTCAGTTCAAAATATAATATATGTGTTGTTTATGCTTACGTGATGAAAACCGATCTACGTAATATGCTGTCAGGTTCTACGTCTACATATGTCGATAGCAATTTAAATTATTTTAACTATTCGATTCATTTCTTATTTAATTTTACTATATATAGCCCAAGCTTGCCATCAAAAATAGTAACATCAGTATATAGTTATTAATGTGTTATTCACGTATTAGTTCAGACTAATTTATTTTTAACAAGCACTTAAACATATATATGATCGGTTATTTTTTTTAGCAAAGCAAAACTTCTCCTTAGACAATCTTCTATCTGTATATAGAATTTTGAAAATAAAAATAGAAATATTTGAAGACAATTTAAATTGGAAACTCGCCGGATGCTAACAATCGAAATCAATAGATTCTTTAAAGTTAATAATACTGAGTTAATTTTAACGACAGTTTGTCATATTTTCAATTGATTCAAAAGAATTTTTCATGCATCTTTATCGTTGAACACTCTTATCTGTTCTAATATAAGCTAATCATTGGGATATACTTCGTGTGTTGGTGTTTTTATCAGAGAAATAATTTTGTCTTAAAGGGAAGGCATTATTTTTTGGAATTTTTGGTAAATTATACTTCAAAAACTTGCAACTTCATCGGCTTCACTTATTTTGCATTACTTGACTTTCCTTGAAGCATTTCATAGTTTCATGGGTGTAACTGTCCTTTTTTTTTTTTCTGCAACAAGTTTTGACTGCCCGTCTCCAAATATATCGTGAACTACGATGGTCAGCGTTCACATTATTTAATGAATCCAAACTCGAGGGGGCCTGTCGAACGAAAATGACTAATCCACTGTATGGAAACTTCTTGAGATGAACTGGTTATAATCACGGGGATTGTCTTCTGATTTAATGTGATAAAATTGTTATAATTTATTACCAAACATATATATAAATATATATATATATATATATATATATATATATATATACATATATATATATATATATATATATATATATATATATATATATATTAGTTTACTATATATATAGAAGCTGCATATTTACTTTATTTCCATAATTATAGACAGGTTTTGATCTCTCGCTTGTTGTTTTCTTTGTCGTATTTGATGATGATCACGTAGACTGAAACGCGTCGTAAGTTGTGACTGACGGCAAGTTTGGCTGTGTTTCGACGACTGAAGTTGATACTGTATATTGATTCCTCGTCCAAAAAAATCGGCATGGAGATTTCCTTAAATACTTATCTATTTGTAGATGGTCTTCAAAAGTCTAAAAATACCGTTTTGCCTGCTATGTGCGATTGATTGGCGAAAGACAAATAGCAATGATTATTATACATGTCGGAAAAGCTTGTAGGTGCATCCTACAGAAAGCGAGGTGAAAATTTACTCAATTTTAATAATTGTTGATATTCGTTATAACGAAGAATGATTCCTACAAAATTTTAGTCGGATGTTATTTTATGATGATTAAAGATTTATGTATTCCAATCCATCTATTTTGTTCTTTTGAAAGCAAACATATATTTATGCTTTTTACTCTATTTTTGCTATTAGTTTTTCGAAAAAGTAAAGTAATATGTTTTATTAAATTAAATAGCCAAAAAAGAGTATAGAAACTTGCTTTTAATGAACATTTATAAATTACAAGATTATATTCCAGTTGCTTTTATGTTTTCAAACTTTTATTTTTTGTTATAGAGATGAGATTTTTTGTTGAGTTTATTATTTACTTATCTCACATACATTCCTTGTACGCATGCATATTACTAAAGCATGAGATCAGTACTTGTAGTAATTCTACTATTTGTGGACAATTTAACAAAATACACTTCATTCTTTATAGTGATATACGTTGGTGAATATAATTGTAATTATATGTTAAATGCACATAAATTTAGATCATTGCAAATGCTTTCTTTGAAACATGGCGTTTTTTCAATTAGAGATTATTTTATTTAGATTTACTATCAACATATCTTATTTTGCTTTTTTGTAATACACATTGCATATAAATACAATGTCTCTGTTAATTCAGGTAAAAATAATTAGAGATTTAATATTGTTTAGAAAATAGCATGGATTTCTACATCAAACACATTCCATAATAATAATATATTATGATTGCAAAGTTAAATATCTTTAGAGGTATTTGTTGTTAGCATTAACACATTTGTAGTTTGAAAACTTCATTACAAGCACGAAAGGACCTATATCAATACGATTATTTATATCAAGAATATGATCTTGAATAAAAAATTGTCTATTATGTCTATAAATTTTATGGTATAACTACATTGCGTAGTGTAGTGGGCAATTATCTATAGACCAATTTTATCCTAATTAAAATTTCACCATGTACGTCAGGAATTTTTATGTGGAAAGGTTTGTTCGCTAACATTGTTTCGAAATTCGTTGTTTTAACTATTCGAATTTCAACCTTTTTCTAGTATTTGTTATCACTTACTATACTCAATGTTCATTTACTGTATGTCACTAGTAATATGTAGTCGGTTCGAGTCGGAGGATAAAATAGAATATTTTTGCACAAATTAATAGTTTATGGTGGTCTACAGCTGCAGTCTTTCATTGTAGTGCCTGATTTATTATTTCATCCTCCTAGTAAACCAGTTGAGCATAACTTTGTAATACAAAAAACAAATTTAAAAAGGCCTACGCCGTAAAATTGCTTGGAAGCTCTTCACAAAGAAATAAAAATTACAGTTTTCAATCGTATTATCAGGTAATTACAATATGGTTTTATTCAACGATAAAATATACAATATATTGTAAGGTTACCAAATATAGATTACAATTAGAATGGCAGAAAACTTTATATATTTGCACCACTTAAAATTAAATTGTAATCTATTATTATTTTATATAACTATTGATATTTATCCGAATTTCTAAATTTGGTGACCTAAAAATGATTTAGCTAAGCTTTTGCAGATTATTCTTATCGCCTGACTCCTCTCTCCCTCGTTTCTTCTTCTGGAGAATAATATACCAATCATGTTGATTTTGAACGTGCATTGGAATAGTTCAGTTGCAAATGAATTCATTGACAACACTTCGCTTATATTATAACGGCTTGAAATATCATAACACACTATATACATTAAATATTTACAAGAAATTTGTTAAATCCTTGAATATTGATTTGTATCCGTATTTATGCTCATAATATAATCATGTCCTAGTAAAACTGGACTAATGTATTATCTTTAATTTCTTATTAGTTAATGATTGTCCGGCATTCTTATTAAAGAACGCTTTGATATATATTATATATATATATTATTTATTTATATATATATATATATAATCAATCAATATAAAATCAACAAATGTACTTACACGCAATATATTTCGTTATTACGAATATATACTTGTAGTCATTACAAACAAGAATACGTAAACTGAGCACTTATAAGTTACCACATATATATATATATATATATATATATATATTTTTATATTTATATATATATATATATATATATAGTGTGTGTGTGCGTATATTGCGGTTGTTTTTAGACTAATTTTATTATATCGTAAATGAGGACTGCATCAGATGCGGCACTAACTTTAGTTTTATTTGAATAGAATTTTACTACTTTTAATTTCGATATTTTATCTATATATATTTAGAAAGTAATGAATAATTCAGATTTCTACCGAACATTACCTGAAGAAGTTTTCGATAATTGTTTTCAGATAATCTCTGTAGGTTCGGAAGTTTCTGTCCGCAAGCAATTTACTAGCACGTGATGAGTTCAAGACTCGTTCTTCTGTTAATTATAGATTCTTATTATAATTGACATATGTAAGTAATTAATAATAGATACTTATAATAAGATATAACCTTGATTATAACGAGAAAAGGTCACTTCCACAGAACAATATTTATGTTCATTTCAATACATTTCTCTATTTCGTGTGGTGTTCGTTCAGTAATGACAGTGATTGTGTTGTGTTAGTTAAACTTTTGGTCTAAAATGGAGCGTTTTGAGGAGCTATTACTTCAAAGTGAAAAATAGACTAATTGGGTTATGCATAGTTAGTATATAAGTGAACATTTTGCGTATGGTGTAGTGCGTTGCAGGATGGTTCAGCGGTTAGAAAATCAATATTTAGAGAGGTGCAGGGAATTGATCTCTGTACGAGACAAATTTAGTCCTAGACGTGATGTGTTTCAATGAGAACAAAAGGTCTATTGGAGGATTTGTTTTTTCGCATTCATATAATTTTAGTTTATACTGACATATGTATAAAATTAATGGATGCACTTATATGAAGATCACTCAACCTTGAATATAATAATTTTTATCATACTATTCACGTACAATACATTGTTTAAATCTCAAAAAATATCTTTAACAAGCTCGCTAACGGTGTTCTAAAGTTTTTGTTTACAATAAATTTTCTGTCGTGAAAAGGTAGATCGTAGCTTCCATTATTTATTATTTTTTTGTGTAATAGATAGATTTTTTCTCTGTTAAATAAAATGATGTTCTTAATTGAAAATTATTTAAATGAAAATATCATCGGAATCATCTAAACTAATAAAGAATGTGATTTTAGATTTGAATTAGATTACAAGCTTATTTATGCGGCATTGTATTTATATATGAAGTTCGCCAAAGGAGTTAACATTCAGTTTTTTGTCTAATGTAATTAATGAATTTCATATCCTGAACTTTAAATTTTTAGTATTTCTGAAGAGTAGATAACTAGATATAAAATTAATAACGACAGTGTCAAGAATACTTCAGAAATATAACTCTAGCTTTATTTAATAAAGCAAACAGAAATATTAACATAAGAGATTGCTAGAGCGTAGAAGATGAGCTTATTCTTCTACGCATATGTAGTTCGAAGTTTAAAAACACAAAACTACTTATATGATAGAAAGTATACAAGATAGCTTATGTAGTTGCTGATATTATGCATGCACAAATGGATTATCTATTTAAGAATTGTTGCACAGTGTGGATTTTATTCAGTTCTGTGCAAGATCTGATTGATCCTTCATCCACAGTAGAAGGTGCTTTGTCTTTTCGTGGTGATTGGATTACTGATTCCTTCCTATTCGAAGGTTTTCACCTATTATCATACGTGTTTTCAACCATCATATGATCTAATCTGTTGACTGGCAATATTTTAGTACCTCATTTTTTAGCATTTTCATCATATGACACTCAATGCTTTCATTTTTCTGCGCCCAAAGATCTAGTAGACAAATCAATTTTTATAGCAGAATGGATACATCACTCACGCCGTTTTATGCCAGTTCCTGCCGATTTGCGTTTTCGTCCAAGTTTGTTATTGCGTAGAGACATTATGGGTCGTGATAAAGTGAGTCGATATCACAGTAATCAGTTCTGCCAATTCCTGTGGACGAGACATTCACCATTGCTCCTAAATGCCTGTCGATTATGTAATGTAGCGGTTCTAGATGTCTTCTAATTCTCAAGATATCTTGCTCTGTTAGTCACAAGGATATCACATGGAAAAATGCACATGATCGGTTGGCTTGTAAATTGGGTTTATGATTTTACTAGCGCTCAGCATTCAGTGATCATAAACAACAGCCTATGCTGGGTTTACAAATAATCATGCAATTATGGATTATGTTCTTTTACTATTATTAAAAGAGCATAGGATAAACATCTCAGGAGGTACGGTCCAAAAATAAAAAATAAATACCAATCACACCATGACGCTATTTGGAGTTTGAGAGATCACGTCATAGCACGACTCACAACAACATTGCATATAAAGTGAAAAAAGTTATAATACGCGGTCTCGCGCACACAGTTTTGCTTGACTGAAGTATACTACATATTTTTATAGTAAGAGCAACATTGTTGTGGCATTGTCATACATATAAATAGTTATATAATTGTAAATAAAGTTTATATGATGCAGGCATAGAAAAATAATAATAATTGTGAGATTATGTTCATTATATCTAAAGTACTCAAAATATAATTGATAATTTAATAAAAATCGAGGTGGATGACGTTTTAGTTTTACATTATATTTGTGGTTAAGAACTAATATATATATATATATATATATATATATATATATATATATATATTAGATCGCTTTATTTATACCATTTTTTTAATGTAAGAAGAAAACAATGTAATCACATAGAATAATATTTTATTAATAAATCTATTTCTACCAGTATATATTACATTATTCTGATTCTGTTAGTATATTTCACTCATCCAATTTTTATTAATAATTATTGCAGCCACATACACAATATAATATAATAATTATTAATAATATTATTTGTTATTAAATAATTATTAATAAATGTTATTCCATGGAGTACGTTGTTTTGTTCTATATATATATATATAAAAATATATTAAAGCCAAGTAACCTAAAAATAAATAGTTCAAATTATACGACCAGAAGGAGCGTTGCGTCGCGCATACCGAATTTATATAAACCGCTCTCGTCCCAATACCGGGGGGGTATAACCATTCCAATAAAAATTAATTTATTTTCCGCCCCACCCAAATATAAAGGGTAATACGGCTCCCCGTCCGTCGAACGACCGCTATCGAGATTATAATTATTTATGCCGTCTCGTTTATCCTTTCCGGTCACACCGAATCCAATTATTAATACGGTTTAATCAGTTATATATTGAATAGGGATTTCTCTACGCTATCGCTTTAGGTCGTGATACCCGATACCGACGGGCGACCATGGGCGGATTTACGTGGGGGCCAGGGTGTTCAGAAATAGGTTACCCCAATTTTCGGTAACTATATATAAATCGGCTATTATACGTTACAGGGTCGATGTACGACTCGGCAACCATATGTTATAATTATATTTTGATATTGATACTGATTAATAATATTTTATATATAGCAATATATTCAAATTAGACTAGGTGTATATATTATAGAGTGATATGGTATTTCGAGACTATGTGGAGGATGTTAGCTTTACTATCAGGATTATACATTCGTCCTGTTAGGGAGATATTGTGCTCGTCCTATTATTATCCTTTCGACTATAGTGTAGTTAGATATAAATACCCTACTCGATGAAAGTCGTTAGTAAAGCACAAATCAAAAAAAAATGTATGAGATTATATTTTCTGTTAGCGTTTTGGTTTATCCTTTCTTGAAATACAACTGAATGTGCGCACACCTAATATATACTTGCATTTTTTTATTTAGTTGAGATATGTTGCCACAAAATATTCTAATTGATATATATTTTATTAATGATGTCATACACAGTTTTAGGTTGATATTTATGGATGTAATGGAGTAAGAGGTGTTCAGAAATTGTTCGTACTTCAATTTCTGTGAACTATAGCATACTGATATGCATCATATTGGTAGCCATTGACTCGGCAACATTATAGTTTTAGGACATATGTGCTGGTGTTTTTAGACACAGATAAGTTGATAATAGTCGTAGTGTTACTTTTACAGGACTCGGTATAAGGTGTTATATAGAGTGAGTTAAGAGGAGTCGTATATATGCTATGACTTTTATGATTTTCTGCTTTTTATTTCTCGTGGTTTACTAGTCATGTATATGGAGAGCTTGTATTGTCTTTTTTTCCATTATTTTTCACATTATTAATAAAATGGTGGATATATATTACTGCTCCCTACTGATGAGTTGTTGAGGAAGAACTACGAATATATTAGATATTCGAGATTATGATTTGGTTTATGTTTTTGTTTATTGATTTTCTGGAAAGTCAAAATGTAACTATTTTTTGGTACGATTATTATTATATATATGTCTGGATATTATTTGTTGCGTAGTTTAGAATTGCACATCGATGAATAAAACACACTTTCGTTTTTAACATATGCATATTTTTTTAATCGAAGTTAACGCGGAATTGAGAAATTGAATATGTTTTTTTAATATAACACACTTAAAAAAGATTAAAGATATGATGTAAACTGCTCAGCTTTTAGCTACGCGTGTTTACTTTTCTGTTTTGCTTGAAAAAAGAATTTCTGACGTTCGTCTGGCTCTGGGAATAATAATATTTTCATAAATAATATAGTTTAGTTTTGTTTTTTTTTTTATTTTATTTTTGTCCACACTTTTTTGTAATACAATTTACAGGCGCTGCAAGAATCTATGAAATGTTTATTAATAAACAATGTTGGATTGTTGGATTACATGAACTTATTTCTTTTTCGTTTGTGGGCAAGCGGTTTTTTGTTGTACAACAAACATTATTCAGTAAGTATATATGAGGTGTTGCGAACCTAGTAACAAATTAGTTCAGTTGTGACCAGAAGGATAAACTAAAGGCAGCATGAACGGAAAGTATAATCTCATGCACATTCGTTTCGTGTTTACTGGCGACTCAACCGTAGGAGCCCGTATTACGCCATCTAACCACTATATATTTGTGTGAAGAATGTGGAATAATAGGACGGTACAATCTCCTCGACGAATGTGTAAACCTGCAGTAGTGAAGCTAACATCATATAAAGTCTTCGACAATGCGACTTCAACGTTAACTCACACTATATAATATACACACCGAGTCTGTAAAGGATACTAACACTATGTATATAGTGTCAGTAACCAATATCAAAATTATAGTAACGATAAGGTACATGGTACTGTTTTCTAAATTGAAATTGATGGCTACATTCTTCTTGTCGTTACTTTAAATTTTTGTATTTTCAAGATACCCATCTGTAATTAAATTTCTTTAAGTATACGACAGTTTGGTATATTTTCAAGTATTATTAGTTTTATGTGAAGAATAAATATTGTAATGAATTCACTATGAGAAATCAGACAGCCTCTGAAATGTATTGTCTATAGTATTAAACTATTTCCATATTTACTTTTTTGTATATTTCCTTCTCAGATTAATTATTCTTGTTTTAAGTATGAACAAATGAAAAGAAAACGATAAAATTCATTGCTTGTATCCATATTCTTGCATTTCTCCAAGCACAGTACCAGACGACAAGAATAAGAGCATAGTTGCACTGGACAGTCTGCATGACAGTCTACATCATAAATTTTTGTAAAAAGATAAATATTGTTATCTACTCATTTGGACAACTGTCTGTTACATCTGTCTATTGACTGATTGTTATGTTCTTTTAGGAAACATATAAATGCAACCAGGTATTCAAAATTTCTGTCATACATACCTATTGATGATTATCTGCATGGTCACTAATGTAGATATAAAAATTGAATTAAATACTCAAAACATTTTATACTGTGAACTATCTGCAAAGTTTGTTGCGAATTAGAAGACTCTGTCCAACTCACTAATCCTAATTCGACATACTGAAGCAATGGCGGTGGTAGTCTAAAAAATTAAATCACTCAAACATACAAGTGATATAGTCGTGCCAGCAGGAAGAAAGGCTGTTTAAATTTCCCAAGAAAAATAATATTTGATACGCAAAAGGTAATTTTTGCAGAACAAGAAAAATCTTCTGTCTCAAAAAAGATTTCAACACAGGGCGTCGTGGTGTTCAGAACAATTCCGTTATAAAAATTTGCAAGAACGAAATAAAGTTGCCCATAAAAAACACGGAATGTACAACAATACAAATTTATGAAGTGCTGAGTACATGAGCATTTTGGGGTGTGACTTCTAGCATTACGCATATAATTACAAAAAATATACTAGAATAATAAAACATAGGACTTTCGGGTAAATTTAACACAAAATTCAGAGATCGTTTGAAACTCCGTGCTAAACATAAATAATACTAATGAAATTCTGTAATCCTGAGGTCCAACATTGTTGATCTATATAAATGTTACAGCTGTTCAGCGCATCAGGCCGAATCGACGCTAACTTTGTTAGCGAATTTAGAATTTTTCGACTGTAATATCTGGCCAAAAGATAGAACACTTATGAAATGGATTATTCGCACTAAAACCAAACAGATTTCCTCTGTATTTTCGAAGCTATGTTAGTCTATGTTGCACGAAAAGGGAATAGATTAATTACATTTTGTTTTTGAAGGGTTTTCCTCACAGTGCTTGCATTTTCTGCCTGATTAACTAGAGATATTTTGACTTCATTTCGGAAGTCTTTTTTCAGAAAAGATACACACACAACAAGAATTTGACATCATTATAAATATGGAAAATTTATTTTAAACTGTCCCATTTATACTTATTAAGACAATCGTCTTTTAACTTGGTATGTATGCGTCAGTTTGTATGTGTACTCGCACGTGTATATTCGTCGAAATGAGTTATGAGAAGTTAGCCTATTAATCAACATGAGATATAAGGATAATTTGATCAAGTGCATGGTAACGCTTCTCATACGTGATATATAGTCACAATTTTCAGAGGTTTAGTAAAGATAAGATAAAAATGGCAATTTTTGAGAATTATTAACACACTCCCCAAATGTCTGGGTCTTCTATGTCATAGAATATTCCATACTTTTTACCATTTGAGAGACTGTCGATAGACGTGTTAAATGAAAACGATAGACCGACGAGTTTTTAAATGTGGTGTCAATGTACACTAATGTTATACTCAAGTACTAGAGTATTCAACGTTTCCTGGTTGACATCCAATTATTTTAGAACACGATGAGACATATCATGGAGATGATGAATATATGTATATCCTTCAATTATTTTAAATTTTTGAATGAAATTTTATAAGTAGATTAGGTGTTCCATTGAACACACCTAATCTGCTTATAAATTTCATTCCAAAATTTAAAATAATTGAAGGATATACATATGTTCATCATCTCCATGATATGTCTCATCGTCATTTTTCTGCCTAAAATAATTGGATGATCAACCAGGAAACGTTGAAAATACTCTAGTACTTTGAGTACTGGTACATTAGTGTACATTGACACCACATTTAAACTCGTCAGTCTATCGTTTTCATTTAGCTCACATCTATCGACAGTCTCATCCAAATGGTAAAAAAAGTATGAATATTTCCTTATTCTATGACATAGAGACTTAGACATTTTATATGTTGGGGAGTGTTACACATTAACAATAATTCTCAAAGGGTTGCCTGGTTTATGTATCTTTACTAAACCATGCCCTCTGGACGTGACTGTATCTCTTTGTATGAGAGCATTACCATGCACTTGATCAAATTTTCCCTTAGCAATCATGTTGTTGACCAATAATTTAACTTCTCACTGTAACTCATTTCAATGAATGTACTCATGCAGACACATACACAAACAAATTCGTCATACACTTACCTAGTGAAAAGACAGTTATGCTTTGGAGATCTAACAATAAGTATAAATGGGACAGTTTAGGCTAAATTTTACACTTGACATATTGATTGTCACATTGTTTTAGGGATGTGCTTTCTGGTGAAAGGCTTTCGAAAGCGGAAGTCGAAATATCTGGACAAATCAGGCGGACAGTGGATGCGAACACCTTTTTGCACCCAACAAAGAAAAGCTAATTAATCTATTCCCTGTCGTGCAACATGTTTCTTTTAAAGCTTCGAAAAATACTGGAAATCTGTTTGGTTTTAGTGCAGGTTTAATAAAAGATGTGATAATCCATTTCATAAATGTTCTATCTTTGGCCAGATATTTTTAGTCGAAAATTCTCTAAAATTCACTAACTAAGTTAGCAGTCGATTCGGACTTTTTAGTGCGCTGAACAGCTATGGCATTTATATAGATCACCAATGTTGGACCTCAGGATTGCAGAGAACTCAGTAGTAACATTTATGTTTAGCACGGGTTTCAAACGATCTGCAATTTTGTGTTAGGCACCCGAGAGGTCACTGCTTGTTTTATTTTTCTAGTAAATATTTTTTGTAATTATGTGCATATTAATAAGTCTACTAAAATATATCGTCCTTTGGTTATGTACCGCTTCATTGATTTCTATTGTTATTTACATTCCATGTTTGCATGAACAGCTATTTCGTGCTACCCGTTTTATAGCAAGGTTGTTCTGAACACCACGATTTCTCGTTGTTGAAATACTTTAGTAGAGATTTTCTTTATTCTGCAAGATACCTTGCGTATCAAATATTGTTTTCTTGGGAAATTAGAACAGCGCTATCTTGCTGAATGCACGGCCCTATCCTTGTATGGTTTTTTGGTATTTTAATTTTTAGACTACCACCTTATTCTCAGTATGTCCAGGTAGGATAGTGAGTTGGACAGAGGGTCTTCAGATTCACCAATAAACTGCAAATTATGGTTCACGATATAAAATGTTTTGAACATTTAATTTATTTTTATATCTACATTAGTGACCATGCAGATGTCATCAACATGCTTCAGGTATGTATGACAGAAATTTTGAATACCTGGTTGCATTTTATATGTTTCTAAAAGGAGCATAACAATCAGTCAGTAGACGAATTAACAGACGTTGTCCAAATTATGGTAGATAACAATATTTATCTTTTTACAAAAATTTATGATGTAGATTTGTCATGCAGACTGTCCAGTTTGGCTATGCTTCTTATTCTTGTCGTCTGGTACTTATTGCTTGGAGAAATACAGAATATAGATACAAGCAATGAGATTTTTATCGTTTTTCTTTTTCATTTGTTCATACTAAGGCAGAATGAGAGAAGTCTGAGAAGGAGAATATACCAAAAGTAAATATGGAATGGACAGTATAGACAATACGACAGAGCTGTCACAATTTCTCATAATTGAATTCGATACAATATTTATTCTTCTATAAAATATGCTCTGAAGAATGCCAATGCCAAAACTGTCGACACTTAAAGAAATTTAATTATATAGTGGGTATCGAGAAAGTTGTGTTGAAGCAAAGATGATTTAAAGGTAACGACAAAGAAGGAATGTAGCCATCCATAATACTTCGGATCCATATTACCGACTTGGAAACCATAGTGTTAGTACCATGTAACTTTTCGGTACAATAATGTTGGTATCGATTACTAACACAATAGCCATAGTGTTAGTATCCTTTACAGACTCGGTATATATATATTATATAGTGTGAGTTAGCGTTGAAGTCACAATGTTTTAGACTTTATATGATGTTAGCTTCATTACTGCAGGTATACACATTCATTTAGGAGATTGTACCGTCCTATTATCCCACATTCTTCACCCAAATATGTAGTGGTTAAATGGCGTAATGAGCTCCTGCTGATAGATCACCAGTAAGCACTGAAACGAGATGTGCACATGAGGTTATACTTTCCGTTCATGCTGCCTTTGGTTTATCCTTCTGGTCACAATTGAACTAATTTGTTACTAGGTTCGCAAAACCTTATACATACTTGCATACTTACTGAATAGCTGTTTGTTTGTACAACAAAACGCTTGCCTAACAGAAATATAAAGAATAAGCTCATGTAATCCAACAATCCAACATTGTTTATTAATAAACATTTCATAGATTCTTAGCGCGCGATGTAGATCGCAATGGCCGATTACAAAAAAAGTGGATTCAAGAGCGTTTTAGAATAAACAAAGCCGTGGAAGAGAAGAACATTTTCGTAGAAACTAAACATGTTGTTTATAAAATAATCATTCCAAACCAGACAGACGTCCAGAAATTCTTTTCAAAGCAAAAAACGCAAAAGAATTACGCGTAGCGCAAGCTGAACGTTGCATCATCTTTAATCTTTTAAAAGTGTTATGTTCAAAGCATAATTTATTTCTCAATTCACGTTAGCCGTTAAAAAATATACATATGTTAAAAGCTGAAAGTGTGTTTTGTTCGTGAATGCAATTTAATTACGCAACAGATAATATCCAGGCATATATAATGTACATAATGTTACGCACCAAGTAAAAGGATAGTTCACATTTGACCAGAAGGATCAACCAAACACAGCATAAACCGAAATCATAATCTCGGGCGCAGTTGTTTCGTAGTTAATGGCGGCTCATCAAAAGGAGCCGCTAATACGCACTATATCCACCATTTTGTGGGTGAGAAATGTGGAAAAAAAGACAGTACATTCTCCCATACGAATTTGTAAACCTGCAGAAATAAAGCTAACATCATATGAAGTCATAGCCATTGCGACTTCACTGCTAACTCACTCTATATAACATATATACCGAGTCTGTAAAGGAAACCAACACTACGGCTATTGTGTCAGTAACCCATACCAACATTATAGTACCGAAAAGGTACATGATACTAAAACTAATGTTGCCGAGTCGGTACATGGTACCAATATGATGCATATCAATTTATGCTATAGTTCACAGAAATTGAGAATTACAACAATTTCTGAACACCTCTTACTCCAGTACATCCATAAACTCAGGCCTTGATCGATATCAGTTATCTAATTTCGCGGTAATCATGACATCATTAAATTAAATATATAACAGTTAGGTAATGTTTGTGGCGGCGAACTAATAAAGATGCAAGTATGTATTAGGTATTGCGCACGTTCTAACATATTAGTTCAGTTGTGACCTGAAGGATAAACCAAAGGCAGCATGAACGGAAAGTATAATCTCATGCACATTCGTTTCGTGCTTACTGGCGACTCATCAGTAGGAGCCGGTATTACGCCCTTTAACCACTATATATTTGGTAGAAGAATGTGGAATAATAGGACGGTACAATCTCCTAGACAAATGTGTAAACCTGCAATAGTGGAGCTAACATAATCTAAAGTCAACGAGAATGCGACTTCAACGCTAACTCACACCATATAATATATATACATATATATATATATATATATATATATATATATATATATATATATAGTCTATCTATAGCCACTGTGTCAGTAACCGATACCAACATTATACCGAAAAGTTACATGGTACTCACACTATGGTTGGCGTGTCGGTACATGGTACCAACATGATGGATATCAATGTATGCTATAGTTCACCGAAAGTGAGAATTACAAATATTTCCGAACACCTGTTACTCCAGTAATTCCATACACTCTGGTCTTGATCGATATCAGATATCACATTTTGCGGTAAGCATGACATCATTCAATTCGATATATAAAAGTGAAATAATGTTTGTTGCGAAGAGCTAATATACATGCAAGTATGTATTAGGTGTTGCGAACCTAGTAACAAATTAGTTCAGTTGTGACCAGAAGGATAAACCAAAGACAGCATGAATGGAAAGTATAATCTCGTGCACATTCGTTTCGTGCTTACTGGAGACTCATCAGTAGGAGCCGGTATTACGCCCTTTACCCACTATATATTTGGGTGAGGAATGTAGGAAAATAGGATGGTACAATCTCCTATGAAAATGTGATACCTGCAGTAGTGAAGCTAACTTCATATAAAATCTTTGACAATGCTATCTTTTGTTTATCCTTCTGGTCAATAATTGAACTAATTTGTTACTAGGTGCGCAACACCTAATACATAATTTTATATATATATATATATAAGAACAAAACAACGTACTCCATGGAATAACATTTATTAATAATTATTAAATAACAAATAATATTATTAATAATTATTATATTATATTATTATTATTATTATTAAACAATAATTATTAATAAAAATTGGATGAAGGCGAATAGCCTTAACGAATCCAGAACACGATGGCTGTGAGATACTGGTACAAATAAGATTTATTAATAAATATTATTCTATGGAGTACGTTGTTTGTGTTCTTGCATTTAAAAAAATGGTATAAATAGAAACGATCAATATATATATATATATATATATATATATATATATATATATATATATAGTTCTTGGCCACAAACTGTATGTAAAAGTTAAAACGCGTCAGTACGTGTGTCAGGCGACAATTTTGTTATATTTTGCAATTGCTTAGATATAATGGTGTTTATCTTAATCTCACGAACATTATTGTTACCTATGCCTGCGCAATCATGAACTATTTTATTATATAACTTATTTATGTATGACAATGCCACAACAATGTTATGCTTGTGGTTGCATAGAAATTGTGTAGCCACTACTTCCAGTCAAGTAAAATGTGCGCGAGACCACGTGAGTTAAGAGCCGCATATCTAATTCTTCTTTCCTTTTATATGCAATGTTGTTGGACTCTCTTTAGTCTGTTTGTAGTCGTGCTATGATGGTGACCATATAAGTTTAAAAAGCGTCAGTAATTGTGATTGTTATTGTTTTTTTTATTTTGGACCGGCCATATACAATGGTATTGATGTTTATCCTATGCTCGATTAATGTAGGTAAAGAATTATTATTTCCACTCACGCAATCCATAATTGCATGATATTTGTAAACCCAGCATAGACTGTTTGTTTATGATCACTGAATGCTGAGCGCTGAAATTTAAAATCATAAGCCAAATTTACAAGCCAACCAGTTATGTTCTGCATTTTCCATGTGACATCCTTGCAGCATTTATTAACAGAGCAGAGACTGTCTTGAATTGGAGACCTTCCTAGAGGACCGCCTACATTTTATAATCGACAGGCGATTTAGAGAATTGTGGTGAATGTCTAGATCCACAGTAGTGGTAGGCACAATTACTTGTGATATCGATCACTTTATCACGACCCACTGTATTCTCTCACACAATAATAAACTTGGACGAGCGTAAATCGGCAGGAACCTGGCATAAAACACGGCCTCGGTGATCGGCCTAGTCAATTCTGCCTTAAAGTTGTTTAAATCTACTAGATCTTTGGGCGCAGGAAATGAAGCATAAATCTGGTGGTGTCGGCATGATGAAGGTACTAAAAATGAGGTACCGAAACGTTGCCAGTCAACCAAGATTAGATCGTACCTCATTTCCAGTGGTTAGTACGAATGATGTGGAAGCCTTCGGAGTGAGGGGAAGGAATCAGCATCCAGTCACCACGAAGACGAACTCACCGCCTACCTGTGGATGAGGATCAATCGGATCTTTGCGGAACTGAGAGTGCAAATTGACCATCTACGAAAGAAATATGATCGTCGCACTGTGCAACATAGAATAACAACTTTTAAGAGATTTAGCTCTCCGTTTGTGCATGCATGAGCTATCAATTGCAATACACTTAAGTATACTATACTTTCTATCATACTAAGTAGTTTTGTGTTTTACTCAACTCGTACATATGCGTAGAAAAATTAAGCTCTCTTCACTCCTGTAATTACTCTTATGGTGCTATTTCTGTTTGCTTATTAAATAAAGCTAGAGTTCCATATTTGCGGAAATTTATTCTTGACCTATTTGTCGTTATTAATTTTGCCTATCACAGTTGCTCCTTCTTCAGAAATACTAAAAAATTTAAGTTCAGAGTATGAAGAGGCTCATTGAATCCATTAGACAAGACTGAATGTTAACTCCTTTGGCAGACTTCATATATGCATACAATGCCGCATATAAGCTTGTAAATCTAATTCAAATCGTCTAAAATCACATTCTTATTAGTTTGAATGGATTCCATTGATATTTTCATTTTAAAATGTACAATTAGACATCATTTTGTTCTTTTAGAGAAAAAATATCTATCTCTTACAAAGATAATTATGGAGAAGCTACACGATCCTGCTTTTCACGAACAGAAATTTATTCTAAACAAAACTAGAGCATACGTTAGCGACTTTTTAAAGATATTTTGAAGTTTAAACGAATATTGGTTGCGCGGGTGGTGATAACAATTATAATAATCAAGGTTGCGGTCTTGATATAAACACCTGACCCATTAATTACTTACATATGTCAGTATAAACTAAGAATTGTATAGTGTAGAAAAGGCAATTCATCCAGTAGACCGGTTTCGTCCTTATTGGGAACTCATCATGTACTGGCCAGAATTTGCCACGGACAGGACTCGAACCTGGGCACGTCTGCTTCGGAATCTGGTGCTCTAACAACTGAGCCATCCTGCCACACACTACACTGCACACAATTTTCAGTTATATACTAACTAATGTAACATGGCTAGTCTATTTTTCCTTTAGGTGGAGCTCATATGGCATTCATTTAGACCCAAAGTTCCAACTAACCATTCCCAATCTGTCATTACTGAACAGACACCACACTACATGGGTAAGTGGTATTGAAATGAACATTTATATAGTTAAACGAACATTGGTTGCGCGGGTGGTGATAACAATTATTATAATCAAGGTTGCGGTCTTGATATAAACACCTGACCCATTAATTACTTACATATGTCAGTATAATCTAAGAATTGTATAGTGTAGAAAAGGCAATTCATCCAGTAGACCGGTTTCGTCCTAATTGGGAACTCATCTTGTACTGGCCAGAATTTGCCGCGGACAGGGCTCGAACCTGGAGTTATCTGAAAACGGTGCGTGTAGGCTTCTTCCGGGTATGTTCGACCAAGTCTAGTTATTCATTGCTTTTCTAAGTATATAATTATAAAATATCCAAGGGAATTAGAAGAGTTAGTAAGATATATTCAAATAAAACTTAGACTGGTTAGTGCTACATCTGATGCAGTCCTCGTTTCATTATGTAAAATTAGTCTAAAAATATTATTTAACCATAAACACACACACACACTATATATATATATATATATATATATATATATATATATATATATATATATATATATATATATATAATATTGGTGGCAACTAGTCTGACTCGGTTTTACTTCTATTTATTGTTTGTAATGACTTGCAAGTATATATTCGTATGTATCTGTGTGCGTGTAAGGGTCACTCCCATTGTTTTGATGAGTGATGTCTAAGATCTTGTCATTTTTATATTGATTGATTATATATATATATAATAAATAATATATATATATATATAATATATATCAAAGCGTTCTTTAATAAGAATACCGGACAATCGTAACAATGAAATTTAAAGATAGTACATTAGTCCGGTTTTTTACTAGGACATGACCACTGTATGACATAAACTACGGATACTGGAAGGCGCCCAATAGTACAAGTTTAACAAATTTCTTGTAAATATTTAATGTGGTCATGTGTGTGTGTTTGTGATGTTTCAGGCCCGTTGTGTCTGTATAAGCGAGAATGTTGTCAATGAATTCTGTTTGCAGCTGAGCTATTTCCAATGCGTTCAAAATCAACATGATTGACATATTGTTCTCCAGAAGAGAAGTTGAGGAAGAAAGGAGATCAGGCGATAAGAATAATCTACTTAAAAAGTAAACCCAGCTGAAATCATTTTTAGGTCACAAATTTTAGAAATTCCGGATAAGTTATCCAATATTAGTTATATAAATTCAATAGGTTCTGATTTAATTACAAGTGGTGCAGAAAATAATATATAAAGTTTTTCTGCCATTCTAATTTGTAATCTATATTTTAACAACCTTTTAATATATTATTGCATATTTTTATCGTTGAATAAAACCATATTCTTAATTAATTTTATCCATAGTACTGATAATACGATTAAGCTGTAATTTTTATTCTTTTAATGAAAGGCTTCCAGCCAATTTTTTAACGTAAACCTTTTAAATTTGTTTTTTGTGTACAAAGTTATCTCAACTGGTTTTATACTAGGAGGATGGAGCAATAAATCAGGCACTGGAAAGACAAGTCGACTGTAGGTACCTGCATCTTGTTAATTTGTGCAAAAATTATTCTGTTTTATCCTCCGTATTACATTTTGCCGCTTGGGTTGACATACAATTAAATGAACATTGATTGCGTGGGTGGTGATAACAAATACTTAAATCAAGGTTGGAGGTTCAGTGGTTAAAGCAACAGATTTCGAAGCAAATGTGCCCAGGTTCGAGCCCTTTCCGCGCCAAATTCCTGACAGTACGTGGTGAGATTTCAATTAGGACAAATTGGTCTACTGGATGAATTGCCTTTTCTACACTACACAATGCTTGGTTTATACATAAAAATTTATGAACATAATGGGACAGGTTTTTATTTCAAGATCGCAACCTTGATATAAATAATCGTATTGACATAGGTCCTTTTCATTCTCTTGTAATGAAGTTCCAAACACAAATATTGTTAATGCTAACAACTACCTCTAAAAGATATTTAGCTTGCAATCATGAAAACCCTATATTATTATTATCGTGTGTTGATGTAGAGAAATCCATGCTTTATTTTCTAAACAACCGAGTATGCTTAATTGTTTTACCTGAATTAACGGAGACATTTAACATATGCAATGTATTAGCCTAAAAGCAAAATAGGAATATGTTGATGGTAGATACAGAAATAAATGTCCTCCTGAAGATTGAAAGCGAGCAAGCACCATAATGTTTCAAAGAAAGCTTGCATTTTGCAATGATCTAAATTTGTGTGCAGCTGGCGTAGTTTTAATTATATTCACCAACGTACTATCCCTACTCAGAATGGAGAGTAACATTTTTGTTAAAATTCTATTAAATGTTGTCCACAAATGGGATTGTACTTACGGTAAATTATACAAAGTACTGATCTCATGCTTTTGGTAGTATATGCATGCGTACAACACAAGGTAATAATATAATGAAATGAGCCATGAAAACTCAGCAAAATGCTTATCTATGCCAATAGAAACAAAGTTTGAACGCAAGCGTCTTTGGGTAAATGTTAGTACCACAAAATGTTCATTAAAAAAGCAAGTTTGCTCTGCTTTGGCTATTTGAACTTAATAAGAGCATATTACTTACTTTTCCGAAGCCCAAACGTAAAAATAGAGTAAAAGCGCCACTGTAAATATATATTGCTTTCAAAATAGAACCAAGGAATAGATGGTTGGAATACATAAATGCTAATCATGCATAAATGGCTTTATCCTTTATTCCATCGGAACTGTATAAATTTTGTAAGGCTCATTCTTCGTTATAACGAATATCAACAATATTAAAATTAATTGAAATTTTCCTCACTCTGTAGGATGCACCTACAAGCTTTCCATTTATCTTCGCGCCAACCAATCATTGCCTATTTTGATGCTCGCCCAATCAAATCACACATAAGCAGGCCAAAACGACATTTTGGACTTTGGAGACCATCTACAAATAAGATCGTATTTAAGGAAATCTCCATGCCGATTTTTTGGACAGTCAATATACGGTATCTAACCAGTCGTCGAAACACAGTAAAACTGCCGTCAGTCACAACTACTGACGCGTTTCGATCTACCGTGATCATCATCAGAGTACGACGGAAAACTGACTAGCGAGGATCAAACCGCAATGCATAATTATGGAAAGTAAAATTAGATATGCGGCTCTCACCTCTAGTAAACTTGAATATATATATATATATATATATATATATATATATATATATATATATATATATATATATATATATATATATATATTTATATATATGATTTGGTAATAGGTTACTTAACAGTTTTATCACATTAAGTCAGAGAGACAGTCCCCGTGATATAACCAGTTCATCTCAAAGTTTCCATACAGTGGATTAGTCATTTCGTTCGACAATTTACATCGAGTTTAGTTCATTAAACAATGTGTCCAGTTTGACCATCATGGTTCGCGATGAATATATTTGGAACGGGCATTAAGAATGTTGCAGCGGAAAAAAGGACAGTTGCACCACATGAGCTATATTATCTGCTTCAAAAGGAAAGATCCCAAATTCCGTGCAAAAACAATTGAAGCCAGTTCGAACACAGTTACCCGAATTGTATAATTTACCAAAAACTCCAAAATATTGCCTTCCTTTAAGACAAATTGTTTCTCTGATAAAAACACCAACACGTGATATATCCCAACTGTTGGCTAACCTATTGAAGCAGATAAGAGATGATTCAACGTAGAAGTGCATGAAAGATTCTTTTGAATCAGTTGAAAATTATGACAAACTTGTCGTTAAAACTTTCGATGTCGAGTTATTATTAACTTTAAAAGAATCTATTGATTTCGATTGTTAGTACATCCAGCAGAGTTTCCCGAATTTTAAATTGTCTTCAAATATTTATTTTTATTTTCAAGGCCTACTATACAGATAGAAAGATTGTCCTGGGAGAGTTTTGCTTTTGCTCCGAAAATGGCCGATATGACTAAGTGCGTGTTAAAAATAAAGTAGTCTGAACTAATACGTGAAATGGCATTATCCAACCGTAATACTGATGTTATATTTTTGATCTTTACAAGCTGGGTGCATGCTAACTAGATTTGCATAGTAAATTAAATAAAATGAATCAGAATATTATAATTTAAATTGTAAACGAAGGGGATGTCACTTTAGCTTTTCTCGATATGTTGCTTAGACGTAGAACTGACAGCATATTGCGTAGATCAGTTTTTCATGCGAAAACATAGGCAACGCAATATTTATATTTGAACAGGTACTGGTCAACAATTAAAATGGTATTTTCCCCAAATTATATGACTGACATTACACATAAAAGAATGGAGCATACTATCTAAAAATATAAGTTATTTCAATTAAAAATAAATAATTTAATGAAGTAGAAATTTATTACAAAGTAGGTATGTACAAAACAATTTTCTATTTATGCCAGAAATGGACTTTAATAAGACAATATATATACATATATATATATATATATATATAGGTATATATATATATATATATATATAGACTTGAACGTTAGATAGATCTACAATTAAAAAGGTGCTTATGACGGACTAAAGGATATTTGTAACGATAATTATGCTATTCTATTTGCGGCTGGATCTGAGTATAAGTCAAACAACCATCAACCAGTCGTCGAACAACATAAAAAACTACCGCCAGCCTAAGACTGGTTAAGAACAATGGGATTGGTGTTTACTTAAAGCACGCAAACCTGATTTAAAGAAATGTTACCATTACCCGCGCAATCAATTATTGTTAAACAACCATCAACTCATAAAATTCAGAGTATTATTCATTTAATAATGTAATTCGTATGTTTATCAATAATATAAATTAGGCAAGTATCTATTATGTGTTGCGAACCTAATAACAAATTTGTTCAGTTGTGACCAGAAGGATAAACCAAAGACAGCATGAACGGAAAGTATAATCTCATGCACATTCGTTTCGTGCTTACTGGCGACTCATCAGTAGGAGCCGGTATTACGCCCTTTAACCACTATATATTTCGGTGAAGAATGTGGGATAATAGGACGGTACAATCTCCTAGACGAATGTGTAAACCTAAAGTAGTGAAGCTAACATCATATAAAGTCTCGAAAATGCGACTTCCACGCTAACTCACTCTATATAATATATATACCGAGTCTGTAAAGGATACTAACACTATGGCTATTGTGTTAGTAACCGATACCAACATTGTAGTACCGAAAAGGTACATGGTACTAACACTATGGTTGCCGAGTCGGTACATGGTACCAACATGATGGATATCAATTTATGCTATAGTTCACCGAAATTGAGAATTACAACTATTTCTGAACACCTGTTACTCCAGTAAATCCATACACTCTGGCCTTGATCGATATCAGTTATCACATTTCGCGGTAAGCATGACATCATTTAATTCAATATATAACAGTTAAATACTGTTTGTTGCGGAGATCTAATATATATGCAAGTATGTTTTAAGTGTTGCTGTTATCTCTCATTCCTCACCCAAATATATAGTGGTTAAAGGGCGTAATACCGGCTCCTACTGATTAGTCGTCAGTAAGCACCAAACGAATGTAAATGCGATTATATTTTCCGTTCAGGCTGTCTTCCGTTTATCCCTCTGGTCACAACTGAACTAATTTGATACTAGGTTCGCAGCACCTAATACAAACTTGCATACATATTAGTTCTCCGCAACAAACAGTATTTAACTGTTATATATTTAAATTAGGCATTTGAATAATATTTGAATATCGTATTACTTATGCTTAAATAATGCCCATCGCGATTCTAGGAAACAGGAAGTAAAGATAGATTCGTATTTTGAGACGTCGCTTATGTTAAGTGGACTGAGATTTTTTAAAGACAAGTAGATACAGATTTCATAATTTCTCCATTGCGCTGCCTCATAAATGAGTGAAGAAAGGAATTTGTCGGTTATGCTTGTGCTAATTAGCATCCTGCACTGTTACCTAATAACTTAGACCTACATTAGTCTTCTTATATTTGTGCATTCAGTTCACCTCTTGTCTTGATTCCGAATGCAGTGAGCCAGTTGAAACAACTTGTTTCCGTTGCAAACCAGCAACATCAGTTGTTTCGCCGACTAAATCGGAGCATCGGTTTTCTGACACAGGCAACGAATTACCGGTCAGTTGCCATTCATCATCCTGCTCCAGACTAGGTGAGCCAATCCAGTTTCTTGCAGTGTCTTTTATAATTAAACACTTATCATTGGCTAATTTTGCCCGACGACAATTGCCTTCGGTCTGGTTATTTGACACGTTGTTCGCCATAGAATTGGATGAATATTGCCGTGATACAAATGATGATGCTGCCGACTGGCAGACCGGCTGGCTTTGGTATGCTGCCCACGTAGATTCCGGAGCTGTTGTCACCGAATTATGCCTTCCACTTTGATAGACACTGCCACCAAATAGGCTCTGTTTCCTAGAATGTGCTTCTACTTTAGCCTCTGTATTTTGCGATCTAAATTCTCTGCTATCTACGTAAAATTGAGGCCTTCGACCAGCGGTGTAGAAGGAGTTTGAGCAAAACTCCTTTATTGCACCTGTGTTTCAAAGAAAAAGAAAGGTTATTTCAATTTAAACATGGAAAATATTTTAGTATCCCGAGAAATTGTTCATTATAAATTTTGCAAATTTTTAGAGAAAAACAATTTTACTTTGTTAGACGAAATCAGTAACTTTAATAATAAAACATGGATCCACGCTGGAAATTGGAACGTTGTTTGTAAAAACCAAGTATTTATTTATTTATACACATGTGCTTAACTTTAGGTGTGCTTTTCTATATATGCTTGTCTTTCTGCTTTTTATGTATACACGTGTTTTCGTTTTTGCGTATGCATGTAAGCATGCATATATTCTAGCATGTTAGCGGATACGTACGAATGCATTTTGTTTGCATTTATATATGTATTTATGCATGCATGTATGTATTTATGTATGTATGCATGTATGTGTGTATGTATGTATGTATGTATGTATGTATGTATGTATGTATGTATGTATGTATGTATGTATGTATGTATGTATGTATGTATGTATGTATGTATGTATGTATGTATGTATGTATGCATTTATGTATGTATGTATGTATGTATGTATGTATGTATGTATGTATGTATGTATGTATGTATGTATGTATGTATGTATGTATGTATGTATGTATGTATGTATGTATGTACGTATGTATGTGTATGTATGTATGTATATATTTATATGTGTATGTATGTATGTATTTATGTACGTATGTATGTGTATGTATGTATGTATATATTTATGTGTGTATGTATGTATGTATTTATGTATTTATGTGTGTATGTATGTATTTATGTATGTATGTATGTATGTATGTATGCATGCATGCATGCATGCATGCATGTTTGTATGTATGTATGTATGTATGTACGTATTTGTGTATGTATGTATGTATGTATGTATGCATGCATGCATGCATGCATGTTTGTATGTATGTATGTATTTATGTATGTAGGTATGTATGTATGTGTGTATGTATGCATGTAAGTATGTATGTATGTATTTATGTTTTTAAGTATGTATGCATGTGTGTAAGTATTTAGGTATGTCTGATGCATGCATACATGCCTGTATGTATGAATGTACATCTGAATGCACGTATGCATGTAGAAATGTATATAAGTATTTATGGAACTATCTGTCCGTTCGTGCATGTAATTATGGTATGTACTAGTTTCCACATCAATCACCTGCTACAGAATTTTGCCAACCAAATATGCCAATTTTTAGAATTAATTGTTTGAAAATCTATCACATAGTGCTGCCAACCATTAGCAATATTCGGATATCGTAACTAGTTTCGATATTTTCAAAGGAAAGCCAGTTCAAAAATACGCGGTTAATGCAGGTGTAGACAGATGGACACTAAGCGACAATAGCTGCCTAGATTGTCTCAGGCTGTCCAATCTGGTTCTAGTGAACTCTTTATTTCACTACCATCGCCAGCATCTTAAGACAAAGCGTAGCAATAGAAACTATGCAGATGGGACAGTTGTAAGTCACCGTTCTCCGATCGACCATATTTTATTGAGCAGCACAATCATTGTCTCCAATTCTGGACGCTAAAGCGTATCGCGAGACCACCAGAACCGATTTGAAATTCCGCTCCATGCTTCGGTTAAAATACACTTGAGCTTAAATGTACGACAAACTTAAAAGAAATTTAAGTAAGGTATTTAGAAGGCTTTGGCGTTTGCTAGACGCTCTATAACTATTGCTGCTAACTTACCATACAGCATTTAGGAGGCTAAGTGAAGTAAACATGAACGAGCACGGACTTGTTTTCGGCAGATCGTACTGTTGCGCTTGTTGACATTCTCTACTAGCATCCAAACTCGTCAACACGCGGCAACAGCTGCGGAGCTGTTAGAAAGTCGCAACTAAGGTCTGTCAGCTTAGCAATTAGTTTGATGCTAGACGCAAAGCGAATAAGATGCAAGCAACGCTGAAGCGGTTAAAGCTCGATGAGCTGAACGCTCGAAACTGACATACTAAAAGAGTAATTTTGCCAAAGCAGTACGGGCACTTCTAGCTACTGAAGCACTATTTGTAAATCAACTTCTAAATCTACCTAATCTGCCACATATCACATAAAAAGTGTCGATGAATGATGTGAATCTCAGATATTTCAACGAGATCAAAAAAGCAGCTCCTTCATTTGATAAGGTGGCATAAACTTACTGTTTAACAAGTGATGACAAAACAACTTAAATGGTGGGTTATGATTTGGAATTATGAATGTTCACGACCCGATCATGCTTATTGATAAAACTCAGGCAATAGAAATTGCATTTATGGACCGAATAAAAAAATTACTTTGAACCGTCCACAACAAGCAATATCTAAGATACAACCTTAATGATTTCCAAAGTTTGTGAAAAATAATACAAATATTCAATTTGGACAACCAACGACTTTTAGACCCACAAAGTTCATCGTTGAGCTGTGACTATGTTGTATTTACCTTTCAGCTTATAGAGCCGAAGTGCAATGTGAGCTACACCATGAAAGGCTCAATTCAAATGTCTCTTAACAGAGCCACATGTCCTGCCTTAGTGTGTTACATATTAATACTATTCAGGTGAATTATTCGCCAGTTCTAACTGTGAATTATGAAGCCGTGTTAAATGTGCAAACTAATTATAATATCGAGCTAAATAACTCACAAAAATGATAAAGCTACAACTTAGTCAAAGCGCAGAATTAATACATCAATTTAACTAACCTAAGTTTGAGATTCGACTCCCTTAAATATAAATTGATACTTCTAGGCTTAGAGCATATATAAGAAGCGTAAAATTGGAAATCTCAATCTGGTATAAAATTTTTATTCCCCGTCTTTCTTAATTTAGATGTGACCAGCAGTTCGGAATACACAGAAACTAAGCCTACATTCAGGGCGCGGAAACGATTTGTAATTCAGTTAAAGCGCGCGCGCGCTCTCTCTCTCTCTATCACTTTAGTTCGATCATTCCCCATTTCTCCTTCTCTCTTCTTCGGTATTAATTCTAATTATTTGCTATTATGGTGTCGACCAAAAAAGATAAAAACACCACGGTTTAATTATGAATTTGGACAAGGTGTCCAACAGAGCGGAAACATTTATTTTTAAAAGAAATATCATTATTATGAATTTTTATTATACAACCATTTTCATATGATGTCTTAGGAATTGCATAAAAAATAAAAAAGACACAATAAACAGAACCAGAATGATATGCAAAATTCAGCATGAACAAACTGTATCACCTCATGTGCACGTGCATTTCTCACGTATTGGCAGCTCAGCCATTGGAACCGGAACAGCCCCGCAAATATATAATATATTTCTTTAAATCAAGTTTGCGAGCTTGAGGTAAACACCAATCCCATTGTATTTAACTAGTCGTCGAACAACATAATAAAACTTCCGCCAGCCGCAACGCACTGACGCGTTTCGACCTTCCATGATCATCATCAGAGCACAACGGCAAACTGACTATCGAGGATCAAACCGCGTTGAATATATATGGAAATCAAAGTTAGATATACGGCTCTCACCTCTAGCAGTCTGATGATGATCACGGAAGGTCGAAACGCGTCAGTGCGTTGCGGCTGGCGGTAGTTTTGTTATGTTGTTTGACAACTGGTTAGATACAATGGGATTCGTGCTTACCTCAAGTTCGCAAACTTGATTTAAAGAATTGTTACCACAACCCGCGCAATCATTTATTGTTAAGTATTATATATTTGGTCAAGAAATTTCCGCAAATTAGGCCATGTGATCCTAATAGGTATGTGTACAAGAATAGTAGGAATGCGACTTCAAAGTCAACTCAATATATATTACATGAACTGTACTTGTAAATAATACCAAAACAATGATTTTAGAGATAAGATTAATTTCACTAGAATTGAAAGTACCGGCAATTCTTAACGTCTAGTACACCAGTAAAGCATTGAACTTTGACATCGATCTACACTAAGTATCAGAACTTCGTAATATTCAAAGCACCAATGATTGTAAAATATTCAAGCCATATCTACCTTATTGCAGAGAAATAAAGCATATGCAATGATGCTACAGTAATTGCATACCTAGAAAAAAGGTATTCCAGATTGTATCAGACGGATACGCAAAATTTGATAGTGCATGCCGATCGCGACTGGAGTATACTGTTTGTTGGAGTAGAAGGTGATCAGAATCGTTGGTATTCTCAATTTTCCTTAAATAAGCTCATCTCCAAAAACTTGGTGTTGATACCCTATACACAAGGGGTATATATTATAAATAGTGAGTAGGCTTTGAAGCCACATTGATAATTACGTAATTCGAATTCGACTATGTTACTGCTTTAATACACATATGTATAGAAGATGGCACGTTCCAACTGATCCACATTGCTTGACAAAATATATGGTTAGTTTTGGGTGTCTTGCCAGTCCCAACTGCTCAGTTGCCAGTAAGCACGAAACAAATGTGTGCATGAGAATTTACTTTCTTTCATGCAGACTTCGGTATACACGTTTGGTTCTGTATGAACTAATTTGTTGCTAGGTGCGGAATACCTAATAAAAAACGGCCCGTATATTAATTTTCCACAATAAGAATATTGAACTAATCACTTATAGTCGCAATGAAACAGTTTGACTGAGTGGAAAGAAAATAAACACATGTTTGCTCTAACCTGGCGACATAGTAGCCTTTCTTGTACCTGTTTAATTATTGTGCTCCCGGGAGAGACCAACGAATTAGAAGTCAATTTTGTAAAACAGACTATTTCTATATCGAATCTTCAATCAAAGACTAAAAAGTAATACAATTGAACAATAGTTGATTGCGCGGATGGTGGTAACAATTCTTTAAATCAAGTTTGCGAGCTTGAAGCAAACACCAATCCCATTGTATTTAACCAATCGTCGAAAAACATAACAAAACTACCGCCAGTCGCAACACACTGACGCGTTTCGACCTTCCATGATCATCATCAGAGTATGACGGCAAACTGACTAGCGAGGATCAAACCGCATTGCATATATATGGAAAGCAAAATTAGATATGCGGCTCTCACCTCTAGTAGTCTCGCATAAATTGTACTTGACTGGAAATGTCGGCTGCACAATTTCTATGCAGTCACAAACATTAACTGTTTGTAGCTTTCGCCACACACATAAATATAGACAATACAATTAAACAATAATTGATTGCGCGAGTGGTGGTAACAATACTTTAAATCAAGTTTGCGAGCTTGAAGTAAACAATCCAATTTAATTTAACCTATCTCTGTGAAAATTCCATTTAAAAATTACCTTGTTCTTCAGCTTAATTAAAATGGAAGTGGAAATGGCACACCCACCACAGTAAAGACAGCCAAACTGTGCATGCTATCTAGGGCAGCGCATTTGACTTTACCTACAATGAAGGTACAATAGCCGTTTATGGCTACCTTAAATATTATTTTTCAAAATAAATGCATTGATGATATAGGACTGTAGAGCAGGCCGTTAGCAACTAGAAGAAATGAACATAAAGACTGAAACCCATGTGTTCAATCGAAGGATGAATACGCGTACGAAAATGACTGACATATTCTTTAAATCAAGTTTGCGAGCTTGAAGTAAACACCAATCCCATTGTATTTAACCAGTCGTTGAACAACATAACATGATCATGGAAGGACGAAACGCGTCAGTGCGTTGCGACTGGCGGTAGTTTTGTTATGTTGTTCGACGACTGGTTAAATACAATGGGATTGGTGTTTACTTCAAGCTCGCAAACTTGATTTAAAGAATTGTTACCACCACCCGCGCAAACAATTATTGTTAAATTGTATTGCCTGATATATTGTTAAAACCTCGCACGCAAGTTCACCAAATACCTACTAAACAAAACACAGAAATCAGCTAGCAAAATATGAAGCATTTTGGAGTAACATATTACACACCACTGACGGGTGTTGAGTCAGATTTTGATGTGGCGCAAATACATGGTTAAACGTTTCCTTATTTCACTCTCCTTTGTCGTTTAAATATTCTGTTTTGCATGCTAAACTATCGTATATAAATACGATAAATTTCCATTTTGCAGATACGCGAAAAAACATATTATTAAACGTAAACATACGTGCATCCCTCGCTGCCAAAATTTTCCTGACCCTAAACATCCATAAACGTTATCGTGTGTTGATGAAAGAAAGAGGACAGTTGTAAAGATAGTCCTTTACATATATATATATATATATATATATATATATATATATATATATATATATATATAGAATTCGACATTGCTGTAGGATCTGGTAGCAATATTATTATTAATGTTCCATGCATAACTATTCTTTTCGTATATATATATATATATATATATATATATATATATATATATATATATATATATATATATACGAGAAAAGGAACCGTTATCTGCGGAATAAAAATTTATTAATATATATTGCTTCTACCAGAACCTACAGCCATTATTCTGGATTCGTTAATATTTTCTTTAATTTTTCGTAACCAATCCCCTCTTAACTATGTGTGGCTTGCTTTTTCGCAATATAGGGTGCTTATTTTTCATCGCTTTCATTTTTTATGTGTCCGCAATTAATGGGTGTGTCGTATTTTGCAGAACCTATGTTATGTTTGAAGGCCTGTTCTTCGTGTTTCTGTTTGAGTCCAATTTCAATGCAATAGTTTCAATCGACAGAAGCACTTTTTTGCGATTTTTCCTTGTATAGAACTGAAAAATGATTATTTCTGGCAGCATGACCTTTTAGTAATACATGTTCACAAATTGATGATTTTGAGCAGAAGCTGCACGCCTTTCTAATAATTTTTTAGAGAGATACTGATTTATTTTAGTTTTGAGACTCTTTATTTATCTGCCAATGTACTAAGCGTTTTAGGCTCCTTGCATTTTGTAAATAGGTAATGGTGTTGACGTCACAGAGACGCTGTCTTCTTCATTAGTTTGCATAAGTTGTGTTGTGTCGAATACAATGCTGACTGGTTTTGACGGAAACTGAGATTTTGTCGCTCAAATTGCTAATCTTTTGCAAATCTCAACTGGAAGATCAACTCGCCAGGGAACACAGTGTTAATCTGTGGGATATTATGTTTTCCTCCGAATTAGTACCTATTTCATAACTTTGCCTCATTTTATATTCCATATACCAGTCGGAATAGCCATTATCTCTCAACGTTTGGCGAAGCAGGCTTAGCTCTAATTCAATGTTATTCGGTGAACGAATCCTGCATATTTGTGTGCCCAAATTGATTATGCGGATCTTTTTGTACGCCCTTGGTACATTACTGGAATAATGGATATACGTCTAGTCCATTTTTATTTCTTGTGAACTGACCTATATATATATATATATAGATCTATATATATATATGTATATATATAGGTTTTTAAACGTTTTGTTTATCATACCTACAGCTTGTATATTTAAAATTCATGCTAAATCAAAATTTTATAGAATCAAAACCAGAAGATTAATACAGAGTACGATTTAGACAATCGTCTATTTGGCTGCGGTCGAAACATCAGTGAGTAAACTCATTTGTAGAAAACATGAGCATACAAATGATTTAAACTCACGATTTACAATACAAAGAAATACTTAATTATCAATTTCTAACTCATTTAAGCACAGACTACATGGAAGGCATTTTTGACATTTCTGTGGCATAAAACAGACGTGTATTGCTCTAAATTTTCCAAACTTTAACTTAAAACAGCACACAAGTTTACATTTCTGAAAACCACAGATTGTTTCAGCTTGACAATCGACGGGCTCTAGTTAATCTAACCGGCAACAGTACTATGAATCTTACCGGTGCTATCGGGATCTAGCCATAATACATTGTTCAGTACCTCGTGTTCTGTCTTATGGCGGTGGTGTCACCAGGGCGTGGTGGATTTCCGACCGGCAATCGGATCTCCTATAAAATACCACATGAGCCTGACGACGGCACCATGACTCGGCGTGTGTTCCCCGCCACAAAAGGGTTCAACAGCCACAGGATTACATGGACTCCTGGACAGTACCCTGTACTTCCGAATGGCGAATGAGCTCTCAACAGCCACCGGCAACCATGCAACTTACTGCTGCCTTGCAGACTGCGCTTGGATGTGCAAAGGCTAGAGGTGCGTCCTCGATCAAAAAGCCGAGTGGTGAGGGGACACCACTTGTACCAAATTCCCAAGAAACTCCATGAAATGGAGCCGGCTTATCCTCTAAAAGGAGTCAGCCGCAGTAAAGTAAAGTAAAGTAAGTTCTGTCTTATTGTATGGGTAACGACAGAATGAAAGCAAGCGAATCAGACGCATAGAATATGTATCGACTGCTGAAAGAACAGTTGTTCCATTAAACCCAAAAACCGAATACTGTTTTTAATAGCAGTTTAAAATTTAACTAATTGGTTGCTTTTAATTATTATCATAAAATTCTTCATAATACAACTATATGATTTGCTTATTTAAGAATGATTGTCGATAATTTGTGCTGTAGAAATAAAATCGGAAATAACATTGCCTGAGAAAATGACATCAAATTTATTGCAAAAATAACGCAATGCAACATATTTACATTCGTAATCATATCCACGAGTGACAGACGTGGTTTTAGATTCGCACTCATAGTTCAGTAATAAATGAATCACCTTCTCTTACAAGTGGCCGATGCGTATATTACATTGTTATATTGATTGTGACAGGTTGTGTCACTCTGAAGACTTCAAAACTGCTTGTACTATCCACTGAAATTGTTGGAGCTCCAGTTAATATCGACAGACTCCCGAAGTTTCGAGACGTCAGTTCTTGCCTCATTATCAGGTTTTCAATAAAATACTTTTTAAAAGACAGCTTTTGACAAATTTGATGTCCTCATTCGAAACAGATTTATTATATTGCTTTTAGACTTATTAACAGTAAGGCATGCCTAAATATCGGGATGTCAATATTTACTTATCAACAAAACAGGTTTAGACGTACATACATACACAAAAACATATTTAAAAATTCAATAATTGCTTCTATTCCGCGCACCCTACCCGTTAAATGCGTAGAGTTTCGCAAATTTGAGTCCATAATGCTCAGACGCATCAACACACACAACCATATATAAATATATATATCGATGTGTGTGTATATATACATTTATTAACATATAAAATACAAATAAAAAAGCAACAGTGTGAGTTGACATATACATCTGTTCTTGTTGCCGCACTTCTCTAATAACTGTTCAAGAGTATAGAATAATTTACATACAGTAAAAACAATTTCCGGTTTACCTAATTTCATCTTGTGCGAATAGGCTCCAGGAACAACAAAGAGATGAGAAAATGGATTTAAAACAGCATAACTGTACCGTTTCCAGGTCAAAGTAAACAAAATTTAATCAGAGAAGCAAAAAACGATCCACATAGTTCACGAATGAAAGTTATCGAGAGAGAGAGAGAGAGAGAGAGAGAGAAATAGAGCGAAGGAAGGAAGAGATAGATAAAGCAAATTTTAGATAAGACTAAATATTGGGTTTGTAATAAATAATCGTCCACCTAAACATAAATAGACCAATCACGTCGTTACCACTACTGATGAGTAATTGCCCGTCACTATCTCACTCAATCATATATAATCTTAAATTTTGATTTGTATCTTCGCCTTTAAAATCGTGGAACAAGTCGGACTTTGTTGCCAAATAAAAAGAATATTATTATTGTTATTATTATTATTAATAATAATAATAATAATAATAATATTATTATTATTATTTTTATTATATTTATCTATACATATATATGTAATTATAAATATATTGATATCTATACCTATATTATACTATACTATATATATGCAGACACACATATATATTTCTTTATTCATATACAAATCTGCAAAAAGTGTGCTTAAAACCTTGTGCGATCATGTTATCGGTTCCCGAAATTTTATTCGTTACGAAAAAAGCCAACCAAAGGCATAGGAGTTCAGTCAATTTAAGGTCTCTATGACCACACTGCATACATATTTATTTATACCCATACTACAAACAAACATATTTATATCCAACCAATACGTGTACAAACCATATTTATTGATGAATATAAAAAAATGCATTAGCACCAGTGTGAGTTTACCTCAACGTCAAGCACGCGCGACTTCAGTGTACACAATATATCAGCCAAATAAATATTTAATTATACAAAAATCTTCTGCAAAGGAATTAATATATGGGCAACCACCTGAGTTTTCGCAACGTAACGCGTATACGATTCACAATAATTATGGTAAAATCAACCAAATTCCTTCCTAAATCAATAATTATGAAACACTCATTACGCGTAACACTCAATACTAATTAAATCCAAGGTACAATCATTTGTGAGAAGAAAATAGGAGGGCTTTAATAAAAACGATCAAAATACTAAAACATGCATTCAGTTGTAAGGTCCAACTAATTAAATTGAAACTGACGAATGAAAAACTCGCTTGCTGATCTAAATAATTCCAAAAATATACGAATGAGAGTTCTAGAAAAAAAAGTAGAGAAAGAGGTGGAATAAAATAGCCATCGTAATCTTAGGTAAGCATTCATGTATAATTATTGACTTAAAAAGGAAAAATCATCATGATCATTAATTGAAGAAATCTTCATTCTATAAGGATTCTGAGCAGATAAAGTCAGTCAGGAAGAATTTAAAATATAAAATAATTAAGACAACAAAAAGACAAAATAAATAAAATTTTAACGACAACCAGATAGAATCCAATTAAACTGTTCTAGACTCACGTGCTCAGGTCCTTATCACATAATTTATGGCCTGGGTCTCTTATTCGGTTTTTGTAATAAATCTGATTCAACCAACCTAAGCTTTTTGAAATTTGAAAAGGTTTAGGTAATATTGGATTTAAGGGTGGTTCTAAGGCTGTTACATTTATAACATCTCTTTCCAATTTTATTTCAATTGATTCTTTAATTAACGTGCTTGTTCTACTGCGATTGCATTTCGCAATGCTTGTACAGACATTCCAGTCTAACTGATGGCTTCATTGAGAGTCTGGCTAGATCTTATTGCGATGGGGATCGATATTGGTCGCTCCATATGGACAAATTTCACTTGTTCATAAAACTCCGTTCTGAACAGAAACTAGTGCAATGAGAAGAAAATATTTAAAATTTCCAAAAGGTGAGGCAACGTTGAGCACATTTCAATGCCGCTTGAACCGGGATGTTGGTATAAATGGATAACAAATTTAGGCTTGCCAGTCTAAAACACTCCACGAAATTGTAACAAATAATAATGCACCTCACGCATTATCTACACTCATTTGTCAGTATAAATGAAGTATTGTATAGTGAACATAAAGGTAATTCATCCACAAGACCGGTTTCTTCCTTATTGAGAACTCATCACGTACTACCTAGAATATGCCGCGGACAGGCCTCAAACCTGGCCTCGAACCTGGCCACATCTGCTTCGGAGTCTGGTGCTCTAACCACTGAGCCACCATGCGGTAAACTAAACACAATTTTTAGTTATATGCTAACTAAGGTATTTTGGTTAGCCTGTCCTTTAAGTGGAGCCAGGATACAAGGGGAAGTGGCATTGAAATGAGCATTTATATTATTAAAAGAACATTAGTTACGCGGGCGGTGATAACAAATACTTTAATGTAGGTTGCGCTTTTGATATCAACAGCTGACCCACATATATACATAGATTTGTCAGTATAAAATAAGTATTGTAGAGTGTATAAAAGGCAATTCATCCACGCTCAATCCCTGTCTGTGGCAAATTTTGGACAGTACGTGATGGCCTCGCAATAAGGATGAAACTGGTCCTACACTATATAATACTTAGTTTGTGCTGACAAATGTATGTACATAATTGTTCAGGTGTGTCAATCAATTTCGCTAACAATTGCATGCATTGATCTAAAAAAATTCGGTTGATAAAAACACAACTCAAACCTATTGTTTGTGAGATTCCTGAATGATATATTTCTAATGTAGAAACATGGCGCTAAAATTTCATCTCTGGCCACCCGAGTAAAATGAAGATGTGCATTCTATAATCCATGATATTAAGAAGTCGTAAACGAATGGGTATGAACTACCGGGATTTGGAAATGATGAGACTGAAATGTTTATACATGACGGATCAGATAAAAGAAATAGAAAAGTTCATGTAGGGGACGCTATTTAGACTTAATAGTAAAATAAACCAGGAAAAGCATGAAACAGAGTTCCAAAAGTAAAGAATTTTAATACTCCTTGATACCAGATTGAGTTTCAAAATATGTACACCAAAATTTAAATAAATCATTAGAACATTACCAAGACAAACACTTCCTATTCACAATAAGAATCTGAACAAGAAGGAAAAAATTGAAAACTTGAACACGTCATGAGTATGTATGTTAACTTCAAAAGATTGTAAGCTGAGGTATATAGAAGAAGCCATGCGCATTATAATGATAAGTAGAGAAGACCGCAAAACGGCGTGCAAATATGTGCACATCCAAGGATAAGATGTAGCTAGTCACTCTTTGGCAACTTGACTTTAGATAGACTGGAATGGCTGTAAACGCATTTCAATGTGCAATCGCAGTAGGATAACCACGTTAATTAAAAAATCAATTGAAATTAAATCGGAAAGGGATGTCATGTATGTAACAGCTATAAAATAATCCTTAGACGCAATATTTACTGAAGCTCTTTCAAGTATTAGAAAACGTAGTTTGAATGAAACGGGCTTAATAATAAATACGAGTAAGAGACTCGACTATGAATTATGAGATAAGAAGCTAGGCGACTGCGTCTAGAATAAGCTAATAGGATTTTTAGTCGGGTTGGCGTCACAATTTAATTCTTTCAATTGATATTTCGTCCATATTTCGGGTCGTAATTCCTACCTATTTGATATTATCTGTCTCAAGACTATGGTTACTGAAGAGTTTTCCATTTGATAATCCTAATGAGCTTAGCTTTTTAACTCAATACTGGTACATGAATACTTGTGACTAGATATTGTTCAGCAATGGTTATAACGGCGGGTCTTTTTTACTTATGTACAGTTGGGTGATTTCTAACTGGTGCTATTTCGAATCCCTACTGACAAAATACACACTCATATATATATATATGGAAGAGGTGAATATAAACTGCCTTTTAATATGGTCACACATCGGAGAAATCGGACCTAGCCGCACATTCACAGGAATATAGCCATCATATAGATTGTGAAGGCTACAAACTTATCAAAACATGTAACTGCAATAGATTGACTAGGTTAATAAGAGAATCAATTGAAATAAATAAAATATGAAATAGATTATAATATGAATGTATCAGGAGCTGAAAAGTTGCTACGCCACATATTGAATGAGGCACTAGTCATTAGCAGGAAAATAAAAACGTATAAATCAGAAGAATTAGCTATTCAGAGTAAAAGATTAAAGGCTTAATAAAGCACCAAATATATTCAGCATTATAATCTCAATTTTATGTATTTCTTTAATTTGCTCTACTTAGCTAATATGGCATCATTTACCTGTCTTTCATTTTGAAAAATCCATTATAATCCTCGTGAAATTCGATCTGAAGTATCGATTTATGCAAGAACTTCTCTCGCGATAACTATAATTATCCTTCCTCTCTTTCGCATTTGCTAATTGTCTCATTATATTCGCCTTTTTTATTTCTACGTATATCTTAGTTCGGATTAGCTTCAGTTTTTAAATTTCATTCGCGAATAGCAAGCTCGATTTTATTCAGCAATCGTTACCACTTAGTAAACAAACATCAACAACCTTTAAACAATAATTGGTTGCACGAGTAGTGGTAACAATTCTTTAAATCAAGTTTGCGAGCTTGAAGCAAACACCAATCCCATTGTATTTAACCAGTCGTCGGACAAAATAACAAAATTACCGCCAGTTATCCTTACTTAACCCTACTTATCAAACTAGTCTAAATTAATTTAATAGTTAACATGGTTGAAAGCTGGCATGAGTCTAGATATTTAGTTTAAAAAATCACTGACTATAGAAAGCAACCTAATAATTTAGTGAAACTTCAGAAGCTTGTCTATGATCAGGTATTATTTGACACGCATAAACTTGGTAAATTTAAGTAGATGAACAGGGATTTTAGAAATATGGATTGGTGTAATCTTAACGAGAATTACATAACCAAAAGATTCTTCTAACTATGATAGGTCAATTGAATTTATGTCAGTATTTATTCGATACTTCTTGTAGACTATTGTAACTTGAAATGCATAGATATAAACATAGAAGAATATAGTCATATATAACTAAATAGGGGTACGAGGATGTATAGATAGTCATATTTAATTGTTATAGGAACACTAGAATTTGTTTATAGTAAGTCGTATTAACGTTTAGAAAACGATGATGTGCCGAGGAGGAGAGTTAAATACTGTTTGTTGCGGAGAACTAATATATATATGCAAGTATGTATTAGGTGTTGCGAACCTAGTAACAAGTTAGTTCACTTGTGACCGAAGGATAAACCAAAGGCAGCATGAACGGAATGTATAATCTCATGCACATTCGTTTCGTGCTAACTGGCGACTCATCAGTAGGAGCCGGTATTACGTCCTTTAACCACTATATATTTGGTCGAAGAATATGGAATAATAGGACGGTACAATCTGCTAGACGAATGTGTAAACCTGCAGTAGTGAAGCTAACATAATCTAAAGTCAACGACAATACGACTTCAATGCTAACTCACACTATATAATATATATACTGAGTCTGTAAAGGATACTAACACTATGGCTATTGTGTTAGTAACCGATACCAACATTATTGTACCGAAAAGCTACATGTTACTAACACTATGGTTTCCAAGTCGTAACGTGGTACCAACATGATGGATATAAATTTATGCTATAGTTCACCAAAATTGAGAATTACAACAATTTCTGAACACCTGTTACTTCAGTAAATCCATAAACCCTGGCCTTGATCGATATCAGGAGGAGAGTTAGTTTTGTGGTGTTTTATTGTGCTTTCTTTGTTACCATCCATGGGACTATTGAACGAGCTCTGAAGGTGACCATGTGAAAGAATGGTCGAAAAGTCAGAACTACGCGAAGAAGTTTCATGAACATTGAAAATTTGGAAATTTGTTCAAACATTGCATTAAAAGCCGTAAACAACAGCCTCCCGATTCTCCCACCTCGTTTTTAACGTCTCATCAGCAATAATTGTGCCGTGATGTTTGCATGAGAATGCGCAAAACCATGGAAACACAAACTTATTTAACAATAATTGATTGCGCGTGTGGTGGTAACAATGCTTTAACAGTTTGTGAGTTGAAGTGAACACTGATCCGACTGATCTAATCAGACTTCCCGGAACAACATAGTTTTGTTATGTTGTTCGAAGACTGGTTAAATACAATGGGGTTGGTGTTTACTTCAAGCTCGCAAACTTGATTTAAAACATAAACTAATTTCCCGTTTACACTAATATGTGTGATTCAGGAGCAAATCTCTTCTTGAAATTCGGCTGAACTAAGAGAATTTCTCAACTAGTCGCGTAATCACCGCACCTTGTCCCATCTGCAGTGAAATAGAATCTATCTTGGTTGGCAGTTCGATTTTTGCGAACAATTTAAAAATATTAAATCAAATAGATCCCGTGCATTTGCGTATGCACGCCTGGCTATATGGTCACATTTACACAACAACAGGTGTAGTTTTTTTAGTTTATTCAGAATGTATTGTGCGATTGAGACAGCTAGTCTGACTTCGCTTCTTTGGCTTACATGGCTATGAGGTCGCCTTGTCGAAGACATTGTATGAAGTCAGCTTCACTACTGCATACTTACACATTCGTATAGGAGATGATAGTGTCATATTCTCCCACATAAGTACAAAGTACCAACATTATGGTTGCCGAGTCGGTACAGGCTTAGGGATTATTCCGTCATATCTTCCCACATTCCTAACCCAAATATAAAAGTGATTAAAGGGCGTAATACCAGCTCCTACTGATGAGTCGCCAGTAAGCACGAAACGAATGTGCACGAGATTATACTTCCTGTTCATGCTATAATTGGTTTATTCTTCTGGTCATATTTAAATTAATTTGTTACTAGGTGCACAACACCTAATTCACAATTGTTTATACATATATATATATATATACATATATATATATATCACATCAAATGACGTTACGCAAAAAGAGTTGTCTAAATTGTGTTTAACAAAGACAGACATAGCGAAGAGGGGATTGGTTACGACAAATGTACAGTTGGGATTGGATGAACGAAAATATTAACGAATCCAGAATAATGGCTGTAGATACTGGTAGAAATAAGGTTTATTAATAAATTTTATTCCATGGAGTACATTGTTTTGTTCTTATATTTTAAAGAATAGTGAAACTGGCAACGATAAATTTATATATATATATTAGTTCTCCGCCACAAACAGGATCTAACTGTTACGTGATAATGTTTGTTCTTTGCAACCTAGAGCGTATAAATTTTCAAGTTGACATATTTAGATTAGATCGTACCTTATTTACGGTGGTTAGTATGAAGGATGTTGAAGAAACGAATCAGCATCCAGCCACCACGAAAACGAACTCGATGTTTACCTGGAAATGGGGATGAATCGGATCTTTGCGAAACAGGTAGTGCAAAGCGACAACCCACGATCGCAAATCGTGGAAATTCCGAAGGTGACGCCTGCACTGCGCAATCTATCAAAATATTTTTGCAATCAGTGTATTTTTTAACTGATCTGTTTTATCGCGAACATGTTATCTAGCATAATCCATTTGTGGCTAAACTAAAGTTACACGAAAAAAATCAGAAATTGATGAACAAGGCTTCAGCAAAATGAATTTCTGTTTTACGAGTAAGAAATTCTGCATTATTTTAATGAAACTGTACAAACGTACAATTATTGGAGACCTGGACATCGTTATCAAACGCAACACGAGGAAGTCCTCCAGCGGTTCGCAGAATTCGATCTGTTGCACTAAAAGACGCCGATGAACACACGCTTTTCGGTTGACTGGTCCGCCTAGCGTATTCGGCTAGACTGTTGCTCCGGGCGGTGAGCGATGATTTTGCACTATGGGGCGCACGTGCCGACCTCGTGAACACATCATGCGCGTCTGAAGGGTTCATTTTTCGAGCTCGCCATTCAGAACGGGTTTGTTGCACTGAATCCTGGTTAGAGGAATCACGACAAGCCATATCGTTAAAATGAGTTGTGGCCCCATCTGATGACCATATTTGATAAAAAAATGTAGAAATATAAATAAGAACACTGAATCTACAGCAGATATCGCATGCATAATTGAGATCCAGAAGTAAATTAAATTGTAAAAATCCAAACCACTGAGAAACACTTCCCATTACATAGATGAAATTTGGTATAAATAAAAAAATAAGGTTATATATATAATTTTTAACAAATTTAACAACAATGCATGTAGGATAGTTATTCTTCAAATAGGCAAAAAGATTATTGGCCAATATGAATTTAAAAAATACATAAATCATTCTAAAGCAGCGCTTTTGCTCCATCGTGTCAATTGCTTTTTCTGAAGATGTGAACAATAAGATTTGTTTTATATGGATAAAAAGTCCACATTCAAAAAATGTACACAAAAGTATATATATATATATATATATATATATATATATATATATACTTTTGTGTACATTTTTTAAATGTATATATATAATATATATACATACATATAATATACATATTATATATATATATATATATATATATATATCAGTCTTAAATAATGAAAATGATGAAACGTTACTAAGCGCAGTTTTACATATCGCTTCGAAAACCCAATAGTAATGCCGGTGCACGACCAAATTATTTCTACATGCATAGTTCTGGTCAACTTGGATTTACTAAAATTGTTTTCAAATACGGAAGTATGCTAACACATTCACGTTTTGGTAATATTGAAAAGCACTTTGTTAGCATGACGCTACTTTGTACATGACATAATATGCTTGGTTGTAGACGTATGTGCGACACAAATCTTTTCCTGCAACAACCAAGATGGTATGTGCTCCGATAAGCGGGAATTCAATTTTTACCACATCTGCCCACTTATGGTAGTCCACAGAACCAGTTCCGTTTGTAGATATCGTTACATGCCGATGCAGTGGGATCTTATCTTTCGCGCTTGATTGAGAATGTATTTTTGGTGGATATTATCATATCTAACTAAGCTGTAAAATATGTAAAAGTCAAAGCGGAATGTAACCTATCAGTTATGCGCTTCATTGCCTCTTAACATGTATATTGTAAGTGAATGTACATAGGTAACTGATCAAAAGTACAGACGATGACAGCTGATTTTATCATATCATTAGATTTTTACTTGTATATGAAATGAGGTAGGTAATTGTTAATTATAAGTGTTCTACGAACACCATCCAACTCAGTCTGCAAACAGTCTGGCGAACAAATGCGAAATGTCCTATTACACAGTGTCATAGTTAAGCCTTGTTTAAATTTCAATAGGCAGTAACTGTTGTAATGCAAATATTGCGCAGTCCACGTTTTTTATGACAAACAGATATGCACAATGTGCCATCAGATCTACGTTTTAGCTAAACACCAAGAAAAGCTAAAATATTATTCTCCTCGATATTCGGATGTCATCTATTGAATTTATTGAGCAGTTCTCCGGCATACACACGACTATAAAAGACCAAAACTATATCATCAACATAAATGTTGTATAGTTTCACATTATTTAATAAATCAAAGTTATTTCTTTCCAACTTGCGCATAATTATTTGCCATGATGTGGGCCAGAGCGGAACCAATTCTTAGACCATATTTCTATCTGTACAGTTAACCAATAAATATGGATTGAATATCCGACCAGCACCTGTGTTTCGTTCAGTTTCAAATTTGATAAATTATAGCCGACATAAGAACATACAAGCTAAATAGTTAATTGTAAAGGTTCAGTAGTAAATAACGATCCAAAACCAAACGAACACGTTCCCGGTATTTTGACGTTCAATTTGTCTACATTTTAGACAAATTCAAAAGAATCGTTAAAAATGCACACAGAATGGAGATTTTTCACGGCCATTTTGCCAATACATGCGTCCGCTTATTTTTCATTAAAGCAAATGGGCTCAACGGACTGCCTCAATTGCTTTTGTTAAGCAGGTGTGATCCAATATCATACCAATATCAAAATTGGTCACTGTCATTGGAATCTCCGTTGAGAAATGCGCGTATAGATGCGTTGCAAGACTTAGCTAAAGAGCTTGATCGTGTTATTCATTCACCGGCCAAGAGGTCGGGCTTGATTTTCATGGTTCGTGATGATTACGTTTCTAAAGTCAATTGTTTGATTTATGATGCTTAGTTTTAAATTGATTGTGGGGATGGTGAAACATAAATACCAAGGTTGTGCGCTTTACCTGAGACGCACAACTATGGTAGTCCTTTTAGACAAATTATTCCCTGGCAAATATGCCAACGCGTAAATTGAAAAAAATACTTGGTTAACCTATTAAAGCTGGTGAAAATTCATCAATCTGTGTACAGTTTGAACAATTTCTATGCATTTGTTGAAAAAGTAGACAATTTGAACTTTATAAATCATAGTATATGTTCGTTTGATGTTGGGTCGTTATTTACAAACGTACCTTTTATAGGAAACTATTGATTTTTTATGGCATTATGTCCAGGATTATGTTGAAAAATTTAATTTGAATGAAATGCAGTTGGAGAGGTTATTGTATTTGTGCTGTTCGGAAAAATAAATTCTTATTTAATGGTGAATTGTGCAGACAATTATATAAATGTTCAATTCAACGCAACGTCCACAGGTAGTGTGGTGTCTGTTATATAATGACAGATTTTGGGTGGTTAGTTTGAACTTTGGGTCTAAATTTATGCCATAAAGGCTAACCAGGAATCATTATTTAGTAAAAAAAGAAAATTGTGAATTTTGTTCGGCATGTTCCTTCAGTGGTTAGAGCATCAGAATCCAAAGAAGACGTGCCCAAGTTCAATCCCTGTCCGCGGCAAATTCTATATAGTAAGTGATGAGTTCCTAATAAGGACGAAACCGGTCTACTAAAGGAATTGCCTTTCCCACATTATGCAATATCTAGTTTATACTGACGAATGTATACACATATTGGGCCAGGTGTTTTTATCAAGATTGTAACCTTGAATAAAGTAAGTAAAGACAGAAAGATGGTTTAGGAATGGGTTCCACCTTGGCACCTATCATGGCCAATAGGCTTATATACATGTTGAAAAGAACAGTTACGCATCTCGAATTCAATGTTGCTTGTGCACTACAATTATTCAATGAGGCCGTCACAAATCCATTAGTTTATTAAATAATGTACGCACCAATTGTGAGGAAGTTCCTCATCGCATCATATACACGGTCCAGTCACTCATTACACAGCCAGCACAATATCAAACGCAGATCTGTTCCAAGATAACCCGTAAGTCGTTCACTGTCAGCTCGGCGTGTTCCAGTGGTCACTCCAAAGACGTTCACATGAACTCTCGTTAACTGGTATATGCCACCAGAAATTACATGCGTACTTGCCGTGTTGGCACTCTACCTGAATATTCTCGGTGGAACAAGAACGAAGGTCCAAGGCACGAGCATAAATTTCAGAGGAAGTAGGGCCGATATGTATTACACCCGTCACTTAACAAACCGCTCCCTTAACTTTTGTCATCGATCCACTCTAGCGGACTCCGTTTGTGATAAATACTGGTGCTGCAGTAAAACAAAATTTTCAAGTAACATGCAAAACAAGTGTACAGTAAGACCGTCAATGGTCAGTCGACATTAAAGCCAAAATATACCGGACCACATCCGATAATAAAGCGCGGTTCGAGGTTCTTCGTGAAAGATTAAAATGGAAATCGTAAACCTGTTTCCGTTGATAGATTGAAGCCTGCATATAAGTTCCGAGATAGGACACAAATGAAAACGGGTTGTGATATAAATCAAGAACAAAAGTCACCATCATGTCAACAGTCAACGAGTAATTCAAAGCCTAAAGAACAAACTTGGATGACAGAAACTACATAACAAACTCAAAATATCAGATAAAGGCTCTGTCTACGAGTTCACTTTAAATTCGACGTCAATGTAGTCAATTTAGGCGACGGGTGATGAAACATGGTTATGTTCAGAGTAATTTTAGTCTTATATGAACAGAACACCATTTTCGGTTTGCCAATCTTATTTTTTGTACTACTAATGTTTAAAGTCCTTTTATTCTTGTATGTCCAGAGTGCTATTTTCAGTTTATTGATGTTCGTAGTGTTAGATTATGAATACTGCTCATTAACGTACATCAGGTAATTTTTATCGAACGGTCTTTTTCGTTTTTAAAAAAATTATTTTTAACATTATTAACGATTGATTATCATCGTAAAATGTGATTAACATTCATAAGGCTATTTCATCTTCATTCAACGATGGATGGTGTCATCAGGTGAATTGGCGATATTACTGTGTTCATCGTATATATCAACTGGCTGACCAACTTGCGGCGATACGATTTGGCTCCCCGCCCTATGTGAGACCTTTGCTATATGCTTGTTTTGTGTACTAAATTGAAACTCTATATATATATATATATATATATATATATATATATATATATATAATTGGTATAATTTAAATGTGTGAATGAAAATTATTTAGCCAGAACATTATATATATGTAACTTGCTAGAATTTGCTGGTATAAATGATTGGTAATTTACTACTTTTTCTTGGCCATAAAAATCTAGAAAATGTTATCCGCAAAGAACTAAATTGTGTGCTTTGACGCAAATTTCTTACGTAATTACATTCTTAAAAAGGTGAAAATATGTGACACTAAATGAAAATTGTTTTGTCAGCAAACTCTTTAATATAATTAATAGTAGTAAAAAAATTGCAAATATACTTACGAGCAGGGTTATTAAACGTTGTTAACTCAGCCAGCCTACGAGATTTATAAAATGGAGAATGCTTAGCAATTTCCGGTTTCGATGTAGATGGAAGTGTCTGTGGCTGAATATCATCATCATAGTTAGGACAATAACTGTTCTGCTGTAATTTGAAACGCGGATGACCCTGCTGTTCCGAATGATGCTCATATTGAAGATTAATTTCGTTGGTTTTATTAAACTCCTTACCAATCTGCTGACTGGACCGCCGATATTTGCTATAGCAACCGATACCAAGAGTGCGTAGGCGCTCCAAAAGGCTGAACAAAGCATGCGACAGACCAACAAGAGACGCCGGACTAGAACTGCCGCCACTAAGCATTTGACTGACCGAGAACAACCGATGCTACCAAAAGGCATTTAAATTTGCAGGTGAATATTACGGTTAGAATAATCGACTAAATATTGACAATAAAGCCAAAATATGGGTTGAAGATTCAATTAACATAAACACGATCATCATCATCATCATCGCCATCATCATCATCATCAACATCACCATCATCATCATCATCACCATTATCATAATCATCATCATCGCCATCACCATCATCATCACCATCGCCATCACCACCATCATCATCATCATCATAATCATCATCATAATTATCAGCAGCAGAATCAACATCATCATAATTATCATCATCAACATCAGCATTGTCATCGTCATCATCATCATCAGCATCATAATTTGCATACTATTAATAAAAAAAGTAATTAAAAGAACGGCTTACGACGGAATGAATCTATTTCAGATGGAGATATCTACCACGGTAACACACAGAATTGATGCATCTTAGTCCTCAACACAATAGAAATTGGCCAAGTTAGCTTCATGGTAATGTGATCAAACAGTGCTATCATCAGAGAACAAAAGCAAACAGACTAAGGAGGATCAAAGCGCGACGCATATATAAGTTATGGAAAATCAGATATACGGTCGTCCCGTCTAGTAGTCTCGCATACTTACTTACTTTACTTACTTTACTGTGGCTGACTCCTTTTGGAGGATAAGCCGGCTCCCATGGAGTTTCTTGGGAATTTGGTACAAGTGGTGTCCCCTCACCACTCGGCTTTTTGATCGAGGACGCACCTCTAGACTTTGCACATCCAAGCGCAGTCTGCAAAGCAGCAGTAAGTTGCATGATTGCCGGTGGCTGTTGAGAGCTCATTCGCCATTCGGAAGTACGGGGTACCGTCCAGGAGTCCATGTAATCCTGTGGCTGTTGAACCCTTTTGTGGCGGGGAACACACGCCAAGTCATGGTGCCATCTTCGGGCTCGTGGTATTTTATAGGAGATCCGATTGCCGGTCGGAAATCCACCACGCCCTGGTGACACCACCGCCATAGTCCCGTTAGCCCATGTACGATCGGCCATCGAGACATGGTTGACACCGTCGTACCACGTTGAGGAGTGGGGAGACTTAATTAAATTTGACTGGAAATCGCGGCTGCACTCTTCTATAACTCACGAATATAACATTTTCCAGCGTAGCATCAGCAGCCGCCATGTACGGACTTAGTTGATTTGTTGATTACTGTGCGGTAAGAAACGCATGATCCTTTTCATAACTTACATATAAATGACGGTTTGATCCTCACATGTAAGTTTACCGTCGTACTCTGATGATGATCATGGAAGGTCGAAACGCGTCAGAACGTGTGATTGGTGTTAGCTTTGCTATGCTGTGCGACTGGGCAGACACGATATGGCTGGTGCTTATTTCTAGCCTCCAAACACATCGGTATCTGAGACTGATTGTAGATTTTGTAATGTAGCGCGAGAGTATTAATAGACTCTGGTTGGCATTTTACTTCGGTAAGCAAACTTAATTTAAATAATTTTCTCGCTGTTGGCCCGAGCAAACGTGAAAAATAGGCGCAGCTCAATTCTTTCTCAGAACATTCGAACATGATCGCTTCACTTAGCGTTTAATCCTCCCATCTCGATATTGAAATACATTTTATATTTTCGCACAATAAACCAGTGCTTTATAAGTTCGTATTTGTTTGATATGAGTGGTAAACTGAAGAAGGTATCGGAAATTTAATATTTAGAAGAGGAGCTGCCAACATCCACGTGTTAGTCAAAACATGAATTAGGTACTGAATAGAATCGGTCTTAATTTGTTTGATACTTTCGTTATTATTTCATCCTACACATTTTACTTTCATGTTTATGCGTAGGTAGTTATTAACCCTTAGTCAGCTTATGTAGCACCGGATTGATAATATTCTTTAAATCAAGTTTGCGAGCTTTAAGTAAACACAAATCCCATTGTATTTAACTAGTCGTCGAACAACATAGCAAAACTACCGTCAGTCACACGTAATGACGCGTTTCGACCTTCCACGATAGTCATCAAAGTACGACGGCAAGTTGATTAGAGAGGATCAAACCGCAATGCATATATATGGAATGAAAAATAAGATATGCCGCTCTCACCTTTAGCAGTCTTGCATACATTGTACCTGACTGGGAATTTCGAATGCACAATTTCTATGCAGTCACGAACATTAACCGTTTGAAGCTTTCGCCACATATACATGTATAGGCAATACTATTTAACAATAATTGATAGCGCGGGTGGTGGTAACAATTCTTTAAATCAAGTTTTCGAGCTTGAAGTAAACGCCAATCGCATTGTATTTAACCAGTCGTTGAACAAAATAGCAAAACCAACGACAGTCGCAAACTTGATTTATAGAATTGTTATCACCACCCGCACAATCAATGATTGTTTAATTGTAAACTCGCCTACATTGTACTTGAACGAAAATGTTGACTGCACAATTTCTATGCAGTCTAGAACATTGATTTTTTGCAGTTTCTATATATATATATATATATATATATATATATATATATAGGTAATTTGATGATGATCATGAAGTTTAGCACATCAGTACTTGTGACTGATGGTGGTTTTGCTATCTTGTTCAACGACTGATTAAATACATGGTTAACTGTTACCACCACCCGCGCAAACATGGATTGTTTAATTGGATTGATAATATGTTTGTTAGACTACTCGTTAGTAACCTTCCAGGTATCGGAAACTCTACTAGCACAAAGGTAACGAAACGAACATGCTATGTCATTATGATAAATAAAACACCAAAATAAAGTAAAGGTACAGTATCCAGTGAAGTCCTCTTTTGTTTGTGGTGTGTGGAGGGCTTCTGAGCCTCTCCCGAACGTACCTTTTATTTAGGTCTTTTTATCTGGAGCAGATAGAACACTTCCCAAATCAAGCGTCTGCTTCAAACCATATATGAATTTTGTACTTTACGTTAAGAATAACTCATAAATTATCGTCATCACACAAACCCTAACATAATTTGAATGACAGCCAACTAAATTATTTCTGGCGTAAATAGTTTCAACTAAACTTGATTAAGTTCATCCCAATTTCAATGCAACACTTACTGGCGGTACTCCATAATTCCGAAGTATATCTCGGCAACTGTCCAAATTTCTGCGAGCAGTTTGCTCCTCTGTACGAGCAGATGAACACTTCGAAGCAGTGACCACATTCGTCTGTAGTAGAGTATTGATTAGTTGGCACAACAGCGTTCCGTCTCGCAATTGCTCCGCCATTTGTTCCGGACCAATGCTCAGTTCTATGCCTGATTGAATGAGAAACAAATTTCGTAGCCTGTACAAAGCTTCGTCAATTAACTGATTTGTCGGATAGGCGGAGATGCTACTTGATGAATTTGAGGAAATTAATTTCTGCGTAGCTCTCTTAGTGTCATTGGGTTCAAAATTCTTATGACGAAAAGGGTATATATTATTTGATGCGGGATCCACTGATAAGTCATCTACTTTAGAATCAAGGATATTATCCAAGCTCTTATTCGCCATACCAGAACTTGATAGATATGAACAATTCACATCGATTGTAGCGCATCGAGTTTTCGTTTCGCAGTTACTTAACATATGCAGATGTAGATCGGAAGAACTGTGTTGCCTTTTCTCAGCACTATGGGATTGCAGATTGGTTGCTTGCTGTGGAGGATAAAGTTTTCTCAGCGGGTTACCGTCACCAATTTTCGTCTCACAAATAGCTACACCAAGACGAGAGTTAACCGACTCTCTATTCGGAAGCGAACGATTCGAAGGCAGAGGCGACTGAATCTGTTGACCTGTCAAATGTTTGTGCGGAATGTTTGCACTATTTGGAGTGTCTGGTTGAATTGATTGTCCACGGCGACTACGCGATCCTGGATTATTGTGAGATTCAGAGATGTTTCCAGTTTCACTTTCGCGATTCTGTAGAAATTGCATAATAAAAATGTGACTCGACCTTTAATAAGCCTTTACGCCTAAGTTTACTTAAACAGCGAAAATAATGTAAGAGTTGAACGGAAATAAGTTTAGCAATGTGTAGATGCATTTAAAAACAACAAAAACCAACAACAACAACTATAAGAACAAAATAATAATAATAATTATTATTAATAATAATAATAAAAATAATACGAAGAGCAGCATCTACTACTAATACTTCTTCCTCTACTACTACTACTAATACTACTACTATTACTATTACTACTACTACTACTATCACTACTACTATTACTACTACTACTACAACTACTACTACTACTACTACTACTACCACTTCTACTACTACTACTACCTCTTCTAATAATACTACTACTACATCTTCTGCTACTACTACTACTACTACTACTACTACCACCACTACTATTACTACTACTAATACTACCACTACTGCTACTACTACTGCTACTACTACTACCCCCACCACCACAACTACTACTACTACCACTCCTATGGCTGCTACTACTAATATAATTATTATTACTACTATTACTAAAAAACAAAGAAAGAAAAATAAAAAAGAGAAAGGGAAGAACAAAAGAGCAGAAACAGCATCTTCCATAATAATGACGGCGTCGCCGGCTACAAAAATATCAAGATCACTAAAAACAACATGACAACAACCACCAATGTGACTACCATTACGACAATAATAACAACTAAAACAGAAACAAAAATATATATAAAACAACAAAGAGGAACGGGGAACAACAACATCAACAACAAAGAAAAACAAGCAGAAATGCCAACAACGACATCAATAGCAACAATTACAACATCATAATCATTATCACCATCAACAAGAACAACAACATTGTAGAGGAAACAAGAACAGCCGCAACAGCAACTAACACAATGACTAAAACATCAACAACAATAGCTACTGTAAATGGTACAAAGCAGCAGCAACAACTACCACAAAGACACCAACAAAGCGAAATGCGACAACATATAAGACGTCAAAAACAACATCGATAATATCAACTAATAGCACTACTACTATCACTGCAAATAGAACAAAATAAAATCAATAGTACCCTTTGTCTGTGCAACGAGAAAATGAAATTTTATCAAATAAAAGAACCGTTTCTTTTTCATATTCTACAAAATAGAAAAAGTAAGCGTGGAGAGAGTGTGAAGTATACGAACAACTAATAAGTTACGTGCGTCACATCAAGTTCAAGCTCAATGCCAGAAAATTCTTTTTCTGCTTTGAATAAATCCAGCTGCTGTTTATTTATCCGTAAGGTTTCGTTTGTGACCAACACGTTTCTGTTACTGCATTTAGTAATTATCTCAAATGATGCGTATGAAGGACATATGTGTAAGGATTCAACGATAGGTTGCGCAAAAGCAGACGTGTATTCACCATTTGATTTTTAACAATCTTTTAAGTTGCAATGTTATCTCACTCGAGTAATACACAGTCTGGTCAATTGGCCTGCGTTAGGTGATCAACCTCGAATGTTATTTGCCAGTATACATGAGCAAATTGTCGATCAACCTACGTAGGCCTATCTATTACACGACTAATTACTCAAATGAGAGAACATTGCAACTTAAACGCCTGTTTTAAACCAAACGATGAATATACGTCTGCAATTGCGCAACGCATCGTTGCAACCTCACACGTACGTTTTCTAGACGTTGTATTTAAGATAATTACTAAATTCAACAACAGGAGTTAGCTAAATACGAACCTTCGTGATTAAACAAATTGCAGCAGAAAAAGTGTATTGGGGCATTAAGCTTGAACTGGAGGTGACGCACACAATTGATTGGTTGCTCCATTATTTCACATTCTCTCCGCCTTTACCTTTTTCTTGTTTCGTCATTTCAATATAATAACATATATATATATATATATATATATATATATATATATATATATATATATATATATATATATATATAAAGAAAATTCCTGGTTAGTTAGTTAGATCTTTAGGTCTAAAGTATGCTATAAATGCTCCACCTAAACGAAACGCTAACCAAAGTACATGCATTAGTAAATAGCCGAAAATTGTGGCGTGTGGCAGGGTGTCTCAGAGGCTACAATTCAAACTCTGAAGAGGATGTGTTCAGCTTCCAGGCCTGACCGCGGAAAATTCTGGACGGTCATTGAAGAGATCGCAATAGGGCCAAAACCGGTCTACTGGATGAATTGCTATTTCAGCATTATACAATGCTTAGTTTATACTGAAAAATGTAGATATGTATATATATATATATATATATATATATATATATAGAGAGAGAGGGCCAATACAATTTAACAATAGTGATTGCGCGAATTTGAGTAGTAACAATTCTTTAAAATCAAGTTTGCGAGCTTGATAAACACCAAATCCCACTGTATTTAACCAGTCGTCGAACAACATAGCAAACAACCGCCAGCCGCAATAGCGCGTTTTCGAACGTGATCATCATCAGTTTACCGTCATCTGATGATGATCGTAAATTGAAACGCGTCAGACGCTTTAATATTGGTATGTTGATTCGACATTCAGTCTCCCCAGTGGGATTGGTGTTTACTTCAAGTTCACAAATTTTATTTAAAGAAATGTATATATAATTGGATTGGTGTTTATATCAAAATCGCAACCTTGATTTAAATAGCTGTTATCACCACCCGATAAATATCAAATTTTGAGGACTGGAGATTATTACCATTCGCAGAACATAAAAAACCCAACTTCAGTCACGAGAACTGATGCATTTCGCCTCTCTATATTTATCTTCATAACACGATGGCTAATTGATTGGCGAGGATCAAACGAAAATGCATATATGGAGTATGCAATACCAGAGATGCGATTATCACTTCTAACAGTCTCGCACACATAGCATTGGACAAGAATTATCGGCTGCGCACATCAATTTAGTCACGAACATAATAAGTTTGCATCTTTCACCAAATGTAAGTTATAGAGTTAAGCAATCATTAATAGCGCGGTTGGTGAGAATTCGTTAAATCAGACTTGCCAGTTTGAGATGAGCATCAAAACCAATTTACGTAGTTAGTTATACAACAAAGCAAAGCTATCGTCAGTCGCATTTCGAGCTACCACTGCCTTCGTCAGGGCTGGAAAACAAATTTCCCAACGAGGATCGTACCATAACGCTTAATGGAAGTATGGAAAATCAGAGATGCGGCTCTTATATTTAGGAGTCTGGCATGCGCCGGTTTGGACTGTAACTGTCGGTTACATAATTTATGTCCAGTTACGAGCATACCATTATTTGCTGTAGACATGATGTGCAATAAGTAGACAACTAATTAATCCAAATTCGTTATGCAAAGGCATTTTTTAAATTCACATGTAGAAATATCTTAGCTAGTTATTTTTAAATGAATACCTATGAGTTATATAATGGGAACTCATCAAGTAATGTCCAGAATCTGCTGCGCACAGGGCTCGAACTGAGACACGTCAGCTTCGGAATCTTGTGCTCTAACTACTGAGCTACCCTGCCGCAATAAGGACAAAACCGGTCTACTGGATGAATTGCCTTTTCCACACTATACAATACTCAATTTATACTGACAAATGTATTTTCATATTCGGTCAGGTGTTTATATTAAGATCGGAACCTTGATTTAGAAGTTATTACAGATTTAGTCATTTATTAAAATTGTATAAAATGTAGCTGCCAGGGGGACTCATAAATAAGATTTCTGCAGCTCAATTGCGTTTGTTTTTTTAAAAAGTTTAGTTCAAATTATTGAACTGATGAAATGTCAGCTAATGTGGTGCGTCTCCGTGTACATTTTTTACACGCACGAAAATTCATAAAATCAAAAAAATGTATTAGTAAAACTCAGTAATTCCAAGTTCATTGAACTGGTTATGTAAACGTCAAACTTCAAACAGAAAGTGCAAAAATATGTGCGACATTTAATCAAGCTATTAACAGGTTCGAAAAACCTTTCTGTCAACACAATTATCTGTTACCCAACTAAAGTGTCATTTCGGTATTTAGCACAATATCTTGTTCGAAAAAATACTTTCAATTCTAAAATGGTCATGCTTACGATTGTGGCTTTTACTCCAAGCAGTCTGCTTTACAATAGCAATGTCTGGCTCTGGGAGAGAATTACGATCTCCGCTCAATACGATCCAATGCTTAAAATGGTACTATTCCGAAGGGTCGGAAATCTGTTTTAACCAGTGCATTCGCAACTTCGTTTTTTAATGCCTTAAAATCATAGTTTATTTTAAATACGCCAAATGGACAATCAGATTTAGTTGTGGGCTTTTGTTATAACAAGGAAATATCCATTTTCCTGTCATTTCAAATTTGTAAGAAACACGTGAGTAGTATTAGAACTTCAACTTTGTCGTAATAGGGAATGCCAGTCATATAGATATGTAAATTTGAAAATGACTTCAATCATTGCGATTAACAGAACTACTTAGTTCGTCCTTTACTTTCGAGGATTAAAAATCACAAATCAAAAATAATAATAGAAGAAAATAGTGATATGATGGCATAAAAAAGCAAAGAATCATCAAACAAATTGAAATACATATGACAAATGGCAGACGTTAAACGTAAAACTTCAGCTGACCGGAAAAGACTCGACGTCATAACAGTTGAAAGTGGAGGTTCGAGGCAGATTGGAAGGGTTAAATTCTTCCGAATACAACGTCGTAGCGAACGAATCTGCGCCATATTCATCTCTCGATGGGCCTTTAAGCAAAGCTGTGTCTGTCTGACGCCTAACGTTTAGCGAATCCACCTGATGTTGGCTCACCGGCGTTGCGCTGTTACTACCAGAAAAGTAGTTTCCTGTGTTAATCCGAGATGAATTACAGCAAATTTCCGCAGTACGCCTGGATAGTGGATGCCAATTGGTAAGTTCAACCAGTGATTGGCGCTGAACTGGCAGTTTTCCAGCGTTACCTTCTAGCGACGCCTTTGTGCGACAATGTTTTTGGTTACCAGTCTCGTCTAAGCTGAAATGATTTGGTTGGTTTACTTGTTGTCTTTGAGGGTTTGGCTGTTGCTGGTAGTAGTTTTTGGACTCAGATGTGAACGAGGCATACTTCTGAGGATTAAAGTGCGTGTAAATTTTATCTGTGTGTGATGCACGATGACTCTCTGCATTTTCAACGAAAACTCCACTGTCCGCATCTAACATCTGTTCAGTAGGTTGAGGATCAGTTGGACCGGAGGTACAACTATCCATGGAGCTCTGCGTGGTCCCGCCAATCCAGCGCGGACTTTTACCGTCTACATCGTTGTAGCTCAACCGAGATAACGGTAAATGCATTCGAGCCAAGACATTGGGCTGGTGCCTACTTGTCGATTCATCTTCTTTTACAAACTCGCGAGTCTCCAAAACTGAATTCCGAGGCGCTGAAATAAATTGAAGCCCGTAGAAATAATGCATTTCTTTATTATGAACAACAGTTCATTTTTAAACTGAATAAAATCCAAAAAAGTTATTGTAGCTAGGCACGTCAAAATTCTTTATATTCCACAATTAAGTTCTATTTATCTGCGAATTAGATTTAATCTACCGTTTCAGTTTGCACCGATAATGACTTTTAGGTCATATTTGATGCGACGATGGACCACGAATGAACCAGAAATAATTTTCCTGAAAAATATCGCACGACAAGATGAGTTTTTTGAAAGAAAATTAAAATTTTGTAAGGTATATTAGGTAAGTTAACGATCCGAATCACTATCACTCAGCTACTGCAACCTCAGAATGATGCCGTCAACGCGTTCAACTTCATAACGACAGCAGCGAGCGTAAACGTCTATCGTCCTTCATTTTCATCTACCGAATTGAATACATTTCCAAATATAGTTTAAGAAATACGACTTCAAGGCTCTACTCATTATCAGGTGTATCGCCTAAGTGGTAGTCTGTCTAAGATTAAACAACAGCGCTTATCTTGATTCTACCAGGTAGCTCATCTAGTTTACATTCTCCTTTCATCTTAATCAAAATTTAGCCGAACTTAACACCAATTGAGCTAGGATATTGCGCACGATAATCCTAATAATACTTTAAAATATCAGACTAAGCGGGGGCACCTACGTTCATGAATAAACCCAATATGGTAAATGAGTTCTTTTAGGTAAATATTCCCACTGCAGTATCTGATGTATTAGAATTATGAAAAAGGGCAATTTTGTACATTTCATTGGAACTTTGACGAGAATTAATAAAAAACCGTTTGCTTGGTTTCAAAAATGGAAAGACAATGTTAAACATACTTAGTTACCGAGAGCTAATTTATGTGCAACTATGTGTAAGGTGTTGCCTACCTAATGGCAGGTTATTTCAAATAGAAACAGAAGTACATTCCTCAGTCAGAATTAACAAACAGTACAATCTCATGCACAAATGCATTTTTATGCTCTCTGGAAACTCACAAGTAGAAGCCAGCAATACGTCTGAAACTCAATTTAAATTTTATTAAGAAATGTAGAGCTGTCGGAAGCTGCAATCGACGCCTACAATCCACGCCTAACTATCATTTGTTTTCCAATATATTTTCACCAAATTTATAGTGAGTTTGGAGTGAAATGCCAGTTTATACTAATGAGTCGTAAGTTCGCACGAAACACATGCGTACGTGAGAGTATAGCCTTTGTCCATTGCTTATTTCGGCATTTATTTCTGGACATATGTGGACTAAATTGTTAATAGGGGCGCAACACTTAAAGCACAAATGCATATTTATAAAGTCTCCGCAACAAACAGTATATATTGCATATTTCTTCTTTAAATCAAGTTTGCGAGCCTAAAGAACTGTTATCGCCAAGAGCGCAATTATTTATTGTTTAATTGTATTACATATTTACTTGAATGATTTCATTTTTACCGCGAAATGTGATAACTGTTGTTGGTCAAGGCCAGTGTGTATGGATTTTCTGCAGTGATGTGATCGAAATTAGTTGGAAATCTCTAATTTGGTAAAATTTAGCCCATCTTGAAATCCACTGTATAGGCGCCATGTAAAGGCTTGGCATTTAGAGAACCTTTGTGTTGGTACTCTTTATAGACAAGGTTTATAATATATATAAAGATTTGTCTGAGAAATCGCACTGTTAAAGGCTTTATATGAAGTTAACTCCAGTACTGCTTGAATACACATTTTTTGTTGGAGACCATACAGTTCAACTGTCCCACATATATTGAACATATATATTGTTGGTATAGGACCTACTTCCGGCTCCTACTGATGAATTGCCAGTAAGCACGAAACCAAGTACATAAAAGGTATATGGCATAGAACCGGCTACTATTGAAGAGTCATTAATAAGCACGAATCTCTTGTATAGATGGAATTATAGCTTTTTTCCATGCTTATTTAAGAATATAATTCTATTCCATTTTAAATAATTAGTTACCAAGTACGCAACGCCTAAAACACAACTGCATATGTATCTGGTCTCCACAGGTAAGCACATATAATCTATAAATGTTTTATTGAATAATATCATGATTACCACAAGAATGTGACAACCGATGTCCATGAAACAACGGATGCTCAAAATGGCCACTGCTCTTAACTTCTGTGAAGTTTAATGTTGACACATGGCGAAGTGTGTTTTTGAAACTGACTCTACTAGCACGTTAAAACTTAAAAGTATAAGAGATGGCATTGCCAACTCAACATTTTTGGAACAACTATATACTTGGTTTGGACAATAATATCATATCCTACGAAATAATAAACGAGAACGGCAAGAATTCTAGCGATGAACATAACTATAGTAAACAAATGACCAGCAAGCCATTTAAACATACTTTTACAACATGCAACCGTCATTTAACAAAGAATAGGTATTTTGTAGACCGATAGACCGGACGGTTTGTTACCTGAATAAAAGGAAAATGCGACGAATTTTTTTTAGAAATTAAAATTTTTTTGAATTGTGCCCTTTAATAAAATTCTTAGTACCTTTTCCATCTGCAAAGATAAGAGATTTTATCAGATACAAGAACCGTTTCTTCCCAATTTACTCCTCAATATCTACAATTAATATATATATATATATATATATATATATATATATATATATATATATATATATATGAAGTATAATGGAAAGATTTTGATAATAAATATTTAATTAATTTAAGTGAAATACTGCATAAGGTAGTAAGGTCGGTTAATCCAGTAGACCAGTTCCGTCCTTATTGGACTAAAATATTCCCACAAAATAAGATAGTCAGTGAATAAATTGGCTAAATTTAAACTAAAATTCACCCAGAACAAAACAGTTTCATACTTATTATGCAAACTCCGTCACGCCAGCCTTAACTGCCATTAAATAATCAAGCATCCTCGGAGACACAGGTGATCGAATGAACTTACATTTCGATGGGTCAATTTGATTTTGGCCGGGATCATTGGCTGCCAACTCGGAACATGGGGATTGGCAACGCCAGCTATAGCGACGCTGATACCGTTGCCATGGTGGAATGTACATGGCCGATGTAAACAAACTGTTGGGCGTAGAATTGGCCAGTTGCTGATTATGTGTTTCTGGTCCGACAGAGTGACCTCGTCTGCTGCGATAAAATCGGCTTTGCACGAAAGGGACAGCCTTCCATCTGGAGTTTCGAACAAACTGGTTGTTACCCCTTTCAAAAGACGGTGATATATTCCTTGTCACATTTTCTTGGCGATAGCTACTGTCTCTAGCATCACAAGGAAACTGCCCACCGTCATATTTACGGCATTCATAGTCCAACTGGCGGTAATCACTATAATTATTTGCTGGTTTAATACGCCTTCGACCTTGTCCTACGTCACGACCTTGTTGAGTTTCGGCAGATCTAATTGTTTCAACCCCTTCGCTGGTAATTGCGTCAGGCAACCGGTCGGATAAATAGGACTCAGACAATTGATTATAGTCAGGCTGGGCCAATTTAGACATGAGTTGCGCCGATCTCTCTTGACTAGAAGAAAATTGAATATTTTTGACACCACACATTCTGAATGGCACACCAATGTCTTCCATCGAAGACGAGGCTGTGTTCAATAGGGAGGCGGGCGTTTTTACAATATCACATTCTTCAGCGATAGGCGTATCTTTAAAAAAAATTAAATAGACAAAGCATATAATATAAGGATAATAAACATTTATGTTGTGCCGTCAGCAGCATCGTTTGTCTGTGAACATTAATATCGCTGTAACGAAGAAAACTTGATTAAAAACGAGTGCGAATGCTAAGACGAGTAGCTCTGGTGGACAAAACGATTGTTAACAATTGTTAAAGTAAATGACCACACCTCCTAGCAAACATTTTAAACGTCTTATTTATTGAGTATATTCACTGTAGTCTATAGGAAAACGTTTGACCTTCTGACGACAGTCTCATTGTGAGCCCCACGATCTGGCTCATCATCTTTTATTTAGCAAGTGTCATTTAGGCGAATCTGATGCTTCTCCACATGCAGCATGTGAAAATAGTGCTTTGATCCATCCTGCTTCGGCACGATCAGGTATCAAAACGTGTCGTGTGTCCATAAAGCTAATCATATCTGAGCAAAGCCCGACCTCTTAGTATTAATTTACAAGTGAGCACGCCTTTATGGTTATAGTCACAAGAAGAGCCACAATGGTCGCAAAGAATTTTCCAATTGCATCAAATAATTTACCTGATTGATATAATTGTCTGCACGTAACTTGATAATAATATTTGTCATTACAAGTCAGAAAATAGCAAAACATGCGCGATTAAGCAGAGCGGTACAAGATTGTCAAATTTATGTGATTCGCCGACTCCGTACGTGTACATTCAATGTGTAAAATCACCTTAATATAACCAGAATTTATTCAATAAACCACAGTTTTCACCCATAGCTAAAATAACGGAAGAAAAGTCGGATGGCTTCATGAATAGTAACATAAAGTTGTATTATGGAGTAGATTAACCATTCCAAATGCATGTTAATTAGATCTGTTAGACCTAATATGCCATTTCGGTAAATAACTATCGTAAGATCAATAAAAATATAAGATTACTTCGGGTTAAGTGTTCCTCACCATCATGCAGGTGCATGCAAAATCTAAAAGTGACTAATGTTTCACTGCCATATAAGCATAAGTCGTTCAAGGTTATATTTGGATTGTAAACGAACACTAGGTCACCCATTCCTAGTGAGGATGGTTTGTATTCTGAGTTTTCCTTCTCTTAGATAGTCTGCCAACCAAGGTTGATGAGCAGTACCTGCCCAGATACCAGTGGCCAAAGTTTTCTTCAGCAGCCGAAACTTGGCCTTCGCGTCTGGCACGCTTACTCTCATTCCGTCAGTACACATTTAACAATAAAAGTTGCTGCGAAGTTAGACTAAATTCGAGGCTTCACCTAAAACAGGATGATGGCTGTGACCCTTTAGACAGGCAACGTTCATGCTACCATTCCCGGACTGACTAGCATAGCTGCCTAAAAGAGGGTAGGGATTCTCGTTGATCAATTATTCTGCTTTTGAACCATGTCTTCAGGAAAACAGCCAACTACCAGACTTGAAGCATTTATTGGGGCAATCAAAACAATAACCTGTACCGGTATAAAATTATTCAGGCTAATCCACATAAATTTTACTGTGCAGATAGAGTGTGTTGCATTTCAGTATATTTCGGGCAATTATAAAAATATTAAATCCACATTCTTTTTTGTTCTAATGAATCGAGTAAACACTGTCATGCATTACAATTATTTGTAATTTTTCATTCATTATAAAAGTCCACTTTTCGGATTACATTTTATTTAGCCAGTCATAGAGCAGCAAATTCAACGTAATTCGCGCGTACTGAGGCATTTCGATCTTCAGTCGTCATCATCGGAGCTAAGCAGCAAGCCGATTAAAGTGTGGCTTACATTAGTTTCTGGACCGCTTAGGTACAATGGGATTGTTAATTATCTCAAGTTCACAAACTTGTTTTAGAGAAATGTTGTGCAAACGTTTGAACATAATACGATTTTATTTATCTCGATTACACAAACTTAATTAAAGTAAATGGTCTCACCACCTACGCAATCAAAGACTGCTTACATTTACATTGACTAAAACCATCAACAGATCCTAATGTAAACTGGTGAATGTGCATTTACACTTAAAATATTTTAATTTTTTTGACAAGCATAACCTTGGTGCACACCTTAAAAAATAATCGCATATTCTAAACTTCACTAGAATAGCGGCTACATCAGGAAATTATGAGGCGCGTGAAAACGTAAAAGCAATGGCATTCTAACTTCCAACTGCCAATTGTTATGAAATGAAATATTAATAAATAGAAAAAAAGAGCATATATGCTAATAACTATTTACAGATGTCACGCATTTGAAATTACCTAAATAGTTTATTCAGGATCTTGAGGATTTGCCAAACTAAGCATAAACAAAAGGTGTAATCTCATGTAAAAATCACTTTGTACGTAATGGCCGGAACTATGCCCTAAAACACGATTTATTTCGTGAATTAATTTTAAGACAACTGAACGACGCAAGCTTTGAATCCAGTCCCCGAATATAAGCTAACCCAAGTCTAACGAGCACTAATTAATGATAAAAATGAAAAAAATGACAAATAAACAGATGCTGACCGGAAGACATAAAACTCAGAGCTCTGTATTTTTGCAGCAAGAAAACAAGGAACAGTCCAAATATATTTGGTGGACTGGCCTTAATCAGACTATTTAAAGTAAAGTAAAAAGCATTTAGTATGAAACTCATAGCATAGCCATTTAAATGAAGCTTGCTGAAATTATATGAACGAAAATTCCATTTTATTTAACAGATCGAACAACTTAGCGACATCCACCGTTAGTCAGGAGTAAGCAGTATTATTGGTTAAATAAAGTAGAATTGGTGGTTTTATTAAATCCACATATTTAATTAACAAATTAAAGTTTTGGCACGGCAACTGAACGCAATTTACTTTATCCGAAATAAGCACTTCGTGTTAAATTAAAGTATTTATACGCGATTAATATATATTTATCGTCGGTTTCAAAAATAGAAGAAATGAACAATTTAATTTCATTACAAAATGAGAGCACTGTATATGGCCTTAATGTGTCACAATTGAAACAATTGGGAATAGAAATACTGGTCGTGTTTAAACATAAAAGCATTCTTTAATGTAAATTTACTTAATGCTCCTGGAAACCTCGACATTCTCGTCTCAACAGGCGATCGAAGTTGGATGATTTGCGAAGAAGAGCGTACAGCACCAATAGCACTTCCGTCACATCTTGAATTCGAGGTGGCACCTTCACTTTGACGTCCGTGGTCAGTAGTGACGTGTATATTCTGATCTTTATGTGAACTAATAACATGTCTACCGCCAACCGGCCAATTATAGACGGTTTCTCGTTCGAGTGGGTCGTAGGTGTCCACGCATGCACTCATGTCTACCTCAGCACTGATCTCACTATTCATATCTTTAAAGGACACGTTGCTGAGGCGATTATCGTAAACACTGACATCACCAAATAATGGTGAATCACAACTACGCCTCGAAATCCAGTTTGAATCCGTCTGCTCAGCTTTGACATCAAAAACAAGATGAAATGGCATTTTATTATACATCTAAGAGTTGATAAAAGTGGCATTGTTATGTAATAATCGAAAACCGATAGCACATTGCACATTCAACACACGCGGCCATATGTTTCTGTGCATGCCAAAGGTGAGCCACCGTGTGTGGGTCATTTCCTCTCACAGCCTACGCGTTTGTGGAAATTACATAACGCCTTTGTCCTATACGATGCTTGTAGGTAGCCAGTATACTAGAGCGCGCTAATTTCAACTGGTCTAAATCTTCTCTAATCTCCGTTCATATGTGGAATTTATTATTGATTCGACAGTCACCAATTTCAACCAATCTTATTTTATTTCAAGCATTGATTCGCTTTATAATGATATCCGTGTAATCTCATCATTAACCGGATTGGGGACCTAACAAACCAAAAAGTCTACTACAGTTTATAGCAACGTCATTCGTTTATTTTACTGGTTCTCCTCAGGTTGATATTTCTTTCAAGATTATGGAAGTTTTCCAAATATTTATTCCACTGTCCCATGAAAGAAACTACCTTATTTAGCACGATTTCCCAACGAGCAAACCAAATCAAATTTTTCCACATTATTTTGGCTAATTTGTTCAAGTTTAGTCATGCGATATTGAGTTTTAGACAGACTATAAAGATAAATCGAGAGCTTATAACATTTCGTTATAAAATTTCTCAGAACACTTCAGAATACTTCTCACATAGAAAGTAGGTTTTCATATTTCACCATTTGCACAGAGTGCGATGTAGAATATCTGTGATCTTCAACAAGTAGATGTTTTGCGAATATTCTAATAGACTTCTAAGGAATGTTTCCCTGAACGCTGATCAGATTTCAGTGCAGTAGAGTACCACACAGTGATGAAGAGCTTTGCATTCGTAAGCGTGAGTTTTACTTATCTATTCCGGCCGCATCCAGCTTTGGGGCAATGATGCCGAATAACTTTGGTCAATATCAGAAGGTGGATTCAGAATGCAAGTTATTGGACAGATTTTTTCTTAAGGTAACGAAATATGGGCATCGTGAAGCCTCCCAGCTGTTAAATCATAAATGACGTTTCAACTTGCTTTGGGACCTGAACATTATGCGCCGGACCACTTCAGCAATTTTAATCTTCTTTTAACGCCACGTCAACTTGAAATGACCAAACAACATTTCTTACAAGTACGTCTGGTTATCGGATATTCTTAAAGTAAAACTTGACATGAAATAAAACTTTCAGTTTAAATTTTCATCATCATACACTCGCGTGTTTGGTGAATAAAATGTTTCTATTGACAAAGCATGTTTGCACGTTGATCAACTGTACTTTCCAGTTATACGAAATCTAAAATAATTCGCACAACGGCGTATTCCTTGGTGTTTGTCGTCTACGAAAACCACACTTCTCGCAAATTGATACTCTGATTTCAGCAAGTGGAGTTCATCCGTTTGCTACCAATCGAATCACTAACTCCTTCCGTATCGCAGTGTGTTGGATACGCTTCACGCAAATTTTAATTTCATCCAAATGTTCGAATAACTAGTTCCGATTTATTAGTCCACGTCAGCTCAAACAAAACCAAAACAAAAAACGAATAGAAGCACAATAGAAATAAATTGAAACACCAACACTTAGCAAACGAGCTAAAATTTAAAAAAAAGATTTCATTTTTTTGTCCAGAACTATGTAAGGATCCTAAAAAAAGTAGTAGCCATTTGTTTCTATTTCTTTGACATAAGGGTTTCAACCAATTTTTATAAAAGTATCAGTTGATCATAAGTTTTTCACATTATCTATATATATAATCTTTTGTAATAGGCACATTGTCTGATCGCCTGTTAAAATGTCTAACAGGACCGAATGCAGTTTGAACGGAATTAAAATGTAAATATTTAACCTGTTTAAATTACGATCGAGAATTAGCACACCAAATTGGCAGGATTCATGCAAAAGAGAAATAATCAATTTAGAATTATAATTAGTATTGCCCAACAGATATAATTGAAGCCAAAAAGTAGTTTGCCAATTGATTCTTGGAATGCGATGGCTCTAGCCTCGCGAACTCGTCAGTCATCTAGGACTAACGAATGGTACAATCGCGGTGTTCACAATGCTTTTCACTAGATGACCAAAATAGTCTCTGTACGCTAAAACATTCTAAAATCTCCTAAATTGGCTAAATATTGCGAACGGAGTGATTAGTATTAATATAACCTTTAGACCCTGCTTCGTGACGGGCATTAAAATTCTTCCTATTGATGAAGTAGACGAGATCTGTAGTCTCACTATGAATCAATAAGCCCTCCGAAATCAATTGCTTTCTTCTGATTTACTTCTTGTCTGTAGAATTAAAGATTGGAAATGATCCACACAACATTGATGCTGCAATCTTGAGGGAACAATCAATCCCAAATTAACGAAAAGTCCTTTTTTATGTCCAAACGCAAAGAGTGATACTAGCAGTATTGCCAACTAGCGTGGCATTGTTTTTCTATGGGGCTGCCTTGGTGTTAATCACTTATACGTAAAAGGATTCTCTAAGAGGAATAAAAGTGAAATCGGCCAACTCAAGTAGGGTTTCAACCGGAATGGGACACTTGAATCAAAAGCAGGCATTTCGCCACATTCTTCAGTTAGTCAGTAGTATCAGGGCCCAAATGATTTTCTTTCCTAGAGTACTTGCTCGTTTTGGATTATTTTTTTCCGCAGGATGACATTTCGAAATACTCCTAATGATGTCATAGATGCCAGAATTGTGCGATTTCTCGAATACTTTTTATATTGGCAACTCAGCATGTGTCCGCATTATTAATGGAATTTCTGGATTATTTGCGAATTTCTTCAGCGTTCAGAAAAATGTGGCTTTGTTCACAATTGAAGAACTTCTGTTCTCAAGACATACTTTTATAAGTTCACTGCAACGATCCTCAAAGTAAAGTTCATTGATGTAGGCAATCTTGGTGCTCTCGAATACGCTGACAATGCTCCAGTACATCATGAGTAGCATTCAAACATCGCCCATCCTGAATGGCCTGACTCATAACGATTCGAAAACGGACGTTACGTCTACTTTTGATCCAGATCATAATATTTTACTCACAAGTGAACTTCTTCCAATCGTCAACGAATTCGTTGACCTAGGACCTTTGGTTGCACTAGCTGAATTGACTACTATCGAGATTTCCAGACATATTAGCTTCGATGAAACTGTTATTGATAAATTATGCAAAACAAACTAGAAACGCGTGTTTATTTCGCTAAGCACCAAATACGAAGTTCTTGGATCAAGCATGCTGTCGGTCCTCCTTTATGCTGTAGAGACATTGGCAATGATCCACCACAGTCGCCACCATCTGGACAGTCTTTTAAATGGATTTTACGCTCAATTTAGGTTAGATAATTTATAGAATTTCGTCAAGAGGAAATGCAGAAGAGCGTTTAATTTTATTCGGCCACTCTCCCTTGTTCCATAACCATAAAAAATTCTTATGCATCGCTAATTGGGTGAGTTGGAACAGGGCTGGAATAGAGCCGTTGTAAATTCTGCTAGTCAGGTTAACGAGCAATTCTGGTGGATGGTTGGAACTGCAGGAGAGTTAGGGCATCCATCTTGTTGTCAATTACTATTATACGTGAGATTGATAATTTCATTATGCTGCATCGTAAACTGACCTTCCAAGAGAAACTTTAATTGGGGACAAGCTGTGGAAACCCAGCGGAGAAATGAATCGAATGGGCATGCTGGAGTAGTTATGGATTATTTGCATAGGTTCTTTGGCAACCCATTGCGCAGGACATGTAGATCTTAGTTTATATACGGATGTATGTATGCATCTTTGTATGTACTTAAGTAGGTATGTGTATGTGTGTGCAGACATGTAGTTATGTATTTGTGTATGTATGTTTGCCTTTATATATGTATTTGTGTGTGCATGTACGTATGTGGGTATGCATACATGTATGCATTTAAGTAATTATGATAGAAATTATGCTGAAAATACATTATTTCTAACAATTTACACCAAAACGTAATTTTTCAGTTTTTAACCTTGTTATTAGACAACGAAAATAAATAATTAAAGCTCAATTAAACAATTTTGAAGATAGTCAATTAGTTTATAGTAAAATATACTCCTGCTCCAAACGTCTTTACCCAATGTAGAAAAAGCAAAATCAGATGTTCTCCTCATACAGTTTGATGGATGGCTATTGGCCATAGGAAAATTTCTCGATCCGTTGTCCAGGTATTCCACCAAACTTGAATGGACGTTTCTTTCTGGTGATTGCCTGCCAGATGTCCCGTTAAAATCATTTGAAGACATAATTCGTCCGCCACAATCGTACAGATTGCTCTGCTGACTGTCATCGGACGGCTCAAGCCAAAAGTACCTCTCGACACGCGAGGCTTCTGCCAGATTGGCGTGATTTTGATACAGTTCATTTTTAATGTCCTTGTTGAAGTTTGTCAGGACAGAACTGTCAGCAGTAGATGTAGTGCCGATTAGACCGTGACTGGAACAATAAACCTCTCCTGCGGTGTTCAGATTGACGCTACCATCGCTATCACTGTTACGCCTGCTTTGATGAACGCTATTCTCGAATTGTGATGCAAGTTCATTTAAGTTTGTATTTAACGAATTGCTATAGTTCTGCTCGACCATGTGTGCATGTTTGCAACCGATAAGATAGTCGGTTTCATGAGCTGTAGCCTGCATCGTGTGACGGGGCAGTCGAAATATTTCGCCAGATATTATTTTCTGAGAACTTATTGAAAACATATCCTTGCTTGCCGCGTTAAGACCTGTAATATCAGAATCGCCGCAAGTTACAAAATTTTGAGAACTGGACGGATGACGAAAAGCTTTTCTTTGATTAGTCATGGAGGTGTTGTTTAATTCAGCACCACATGAGACTGGAAATACCTATTCATACAGCGAACAGAAGAAGTAAAAGAAACCTTTGATAAAGAGATTTTGTAATAAATTCCTACAAAACATTTTTGAACAGAATTATAATTTGTTAGTTAATCGAACGAATAGATTTGGAATACATCAGCATTTTTCGAAAAGAACTACATAATACAAATAACGAAGTTCTAACAACATTATACAAGGAATATGAAAAGGAAATTACCACCGAAAATATATTTAGAGAAGAAGGATCTAAATGTTGTCAAACAGTCTATCATACCAAGTTTATGTAAATTTCCAAGGAGAATACATCGTGCTTCAAGTTGGTGATAGATAAACTGATATTTAATGGGCCAAAATAAAAATGGAACATCATTTAAAATAGATAAACTGCAAGAGGCAATCAGTTTCCGAAAAAAATAAATCAAAAATTTTTTTCAAATATAATTAATTAACTATTTAACTAACAAACTAACTAACTAACTATAGAAGATTGTAGGAGATTGTATCGTCCTATTATCCCACTTTCCTCACCCAAATATATTGTGGTTAAAGGGCGTAATACCGGCTCTTACTGATGATTCGCCAGTAAGCACGAAACGAATGAGCATGAGATTATACTTTCCGTTCATGCTGTCTTTGGTTTATCATTCTGTTCACAACTGAATTTCCTTTTGCTACATTATGCAATGCTTAGTCTATAATGACGAAAATATGTACATAATATGACAGCCTTGGTTTAATTAATTGTCATCATCACCCGCTCAATTAATTTTCATTTAATTACTTAAATGTTCAATTAAATTTTACGACCCCAGATAGCGTGGTCTTTGTTCTATAATAACATATTCGAGTTGGTAAGATGGATCATCACCGATTGCTATCACCGCCCGCTCAACGAATTTTCATTTAATTATATAAATGTTCAATTCAATACAACTTCCCCGGATAGGGTGGTCTCCATTCTTAATTGACAGATTGAGGTCGGTTAGTTGGATCACCGCCCACTTAATCAATGTTCATTTTACTAACTAACTAACTAGATATTAATTATTTAAAATACTAAAAACCACGATGTACATTTAATATACTTCAAATTAAAATATAACCATTAACTTAAGCTTTTATTGATGAGTTCTATTTGACTGTAAAATCAATTGAGGATATCCTACTACTAATACTATTGCACTATTACTACTACTACTACTATTACTACTACTACTACTACTACTACTACTACTACTAATAATAATAATAATAATAATAGGACTAATAATGCAACTATTATCATTATTAATAATGTTACTGTTATTGCTATTGCTTCTGCTACTACTAATACTAATAATAATACTACTACTATAAATTGAGGATATCCTACTACTAATACTATTGTACTACTACTACTACTAATAATAATAATAATAATAATAATAATAATAATAATAATAATAATAAAAATAGGACCAATAATGCAACTATTATTATTAATAATAATGTTACTGTTACTTCTATTGCTTCTGCTACTACTAATACTAATAATAATACTACTACTATAAAGCATTTCCGCAGCATAGCATAATTATCCTTCGCTTCTGCATATCTTATGTGTCAACTGTGAATAAGCTCTGTGTTAACCGTTCCTGGTGTGGGATTGAATCTAAAATATTCTGGCATTTCTTTACGAATCTGCCGGATAGGTTAAATTTTAACAGCACTCGCGGACTAACATCAATATGGAACGAGTCATAAATGAGCAAATCTTATAAAGTCTAGATTTCATTGTTGGTTTATTCGTTATTCAACGTACTAACGGAGATCAAAATTTAATGAAAAAAATATTCTCCAAAGGAACTATTCCCATTAAAGATAAATTTAGATGTAGACTCCAATCGACTTTTGCCTTACCTACAAGAAATTGTAAGTTTGATGTTGGAAATAATCATAAAAAAGTCAGCTGCAAAATATTTGAACGTCAAATTCTGAACACAATTTGTCTATTATGCGCTCCATTGCTTCTCCATCTTTACATTTTAGGCGAATATATACCGGTTTCTTAAAAACTGTCAAAAAATTTACAATGGGTTTTATTATATCATTAGGTTAATGCTTATCTACAAAATATGCTGGGAACCCGTTAATCATAAGATCATTACGCACATCATGCAACTCCGTCTAATATCAGTCAGACGAATAAATATGCAAAGCTCTATTACATAACGTCTTAACTAAGCATGCATTAATTTTATTGGGTAGTAGTTCTTGAAATAATAATCTTACGCTGTGCATGTGCTATTATGAAATCTGATTTGCACAATGTGCCATTAGTTTTAGGTTTGTGCAGAAAATCAATAAAAGGTAGAGAATCATCCTCTTCGTTCTTAGATTTAAATTGAACATTTGTGTGTTATATGTTAACTGTTCTTCGACAGGCAGAAGTCTACCTTCGACCAACATTATGCAATCAATATATCGGACATTTTGTTTTACTTTTCTTAATAAATCAATTGTTTCAATCCAGCGTGTAGAAAAACATATCAGTCATGATCGAGGGCAAAGCTGAACTCATTCTTAGACATACCTTTTTCTGTATAGTTGGCCATTAAGAATTACAAGAATATCACTACAACACGGGAAAATTAATGTTTCCAACTCCAATTCACTCAGTTGAAAAGCTTGTAAATTCTCCCGGGTAAAATGGCACATAGTCTCTCTAGTAAATCATTTTACAGGATGGACCGCAATAACTTTGGTGTAATACCTAATTTTAAAAAAATTCATACCTGGAAATATATGTTTTGCGTAGTTAAAAATGTTATATTCATTTACTAGTCTTAATGTACATATTTTGTCATATTTATTAAACAAAAAATCACCACCATATTTTCATGGCAGTCAAGATATGCTGAGTGGAGTGTATGTTACAAATGGTCGTGCGAATTCAAAATGCTAAATTATTGCTAGCATCAGTTTCGTATTCTTTAAATAAAGTTTGAGTGTTTGAAATAAATACCAATTTTATTGAATATAACCAGTCGCGCAACGTAGCAAAAATAATGTCAATAACATGTACGGATGCGTTCCGAACTTCCACAGTCGTCATAAGAACCCCATGGACAACTGACTAACGTGGATAAAACTGCAAACCAAATTTAAGAAATTGAAAAGCAAATAAGCGACACCCAGCCCTAGTAGGCCAGACGAACAAATTGCATTTGACTGGAAATTTCGTCTGCACAATTTTTATTCAATCATGAAAATTTACATTTTGCAACTTTTTGTTGCATATAAATATATATATATATATATATATATATATATATATATATATATATATATATATATATATATAGGTAATACAGATGAACGATCATTAATGACGCGGGTGAAGGTAACAATAAATAAAATCAAATTTGAGAGATTGAAGTAAACACCATTCCCATTGTATTTAGCCAGTCGTCGAACAAGTGAGCAAAACTATCGTTATTCACACTGGATCATCGTTTATGCCACGGACGACTAGTTCTTCTTCAGTCGTGCGGCAGTGTGGCTCAGTGGTTCGAGCTCTGTCCACGGAAAATTCTGGGCAGTAGTTGAAGCGTTCCAAATAAAGACGAAATCGGTTCACTGGATGAATTTCCTTTTCTACATTAGACAATGCATAGTTTATACTGACAAATCTATGTAAATAATGGGACTAGTGTTTATATCAAGAGCGCCACCTTGTTTTAATTAATTATTACCACCGCCCGCGAAACCAATGTTACTTTATGTAGCATACTTAATATAGTAAAAGTATTTGGTAAGAAACGTCGTTCGGAAATGGAATTTAATGAAAGGGTTATTAAGTGTGTAAAATTAGTAATTAACCGGTCAGGTTTCAACCTCGAAATTTTTCAACAATTAATTTGATTATGTACAAAAAACGTCTCCTTCACATTCATAAAAATGTAACTAGCAGCAGTTTCTCGCCGTTATTATTTTTTGAAGTTAAACTCTGTTAGTTATCATCTACTGCCTTTTAATTATTCGATTATGAATTCCGAATTTTAAAAATAGCAATTTATTCCACCATTTTCTTCACTTTTAATGGTGTTCTTACACTTGTTTTTGTTTCATTTAATACCTCTCCCACATTTATTTATTCAAATAGTGCATTTGTCCCTAACTTAATTCTGTACCTGTGACTTTTTCTTTATCTTACCGGAATTGTTTGTTGGTATCTAATTTACAATATCTCTTAGGTAATACATGTTATTGATATATTTATTTATTGATACTTTACTATTAAAATATAACCTCGATTTTCTAATAATTCTTTTTTTTAATTTGTCAAAGTCAATTTTTAACACCAATATAGTTATTATAATGTTAGTTTTATTCACGGCTTAAATAATTTATATTTACACGAACTGTTAAGAATTTTTGTTTGAATTCATACCACTCACGTGCCCGTAGTTAATATGCCGACTAATGCAAACTTTAATTTAAAGATTTGTGTCCACGCGCAAATCTAAATTTTGGTATATGCCATTGTGTATTATGTGTTGCCTGCATAGTAAAAATTTGTTCAAATATGACCAGAGGGATAAACCAAACACAGCATGAAGGGAACGTATAATGTTATGCTCATTCGTTTCGTGCTTATTGGCGACTCATCAGTTGGAGCAGGTATTACGCCCATTTCCCACTATATATTTGGGTGTGGAAAGTGGGAAAACAGTACGATACAATTTACTATACGAATGTGTAAACCTGCAGTAGTGACGCTAACTTATTTCAAAGTTTTCGACAAAGCCACCACACTATATAATATATATATATATATATATATATATATATATATATATATATATAGACTGCGAATGGAACCTGGCTATTATGTCAGTACCCGATACCAAAATTGGAACATGGCGTCCACACTATTGTCGCCGAGTTGGTGTATGGTACCAACACAATGGATGCCAACTCTTTAAATGAAGTTTGCGAGTTTGAAGTAAATACCAATCCAATTGAATTTAACCAATCGCCGAACAACATAGCTAAACTACCGCCAGTCGCACGACTGGTTGTTCGGCGACTGGTTAAATACAATGGGGTCGGTATTTAATCAGCCTATCAAACTTGAATTAAAGAATTGTTTCCACCACCCGTGCCATCATTGATTGTTTAATTGTATTAACAATGGATGTCAATGTATGCTAAAGTTCATCAAAATTGGGAATCACACCTATATATGAGCACTTGTTACTCCTGCAAATCCACACCATCTGGCCTCGAACGATATCAGTCGTCAAATTTGGCGGTAATCATGACATCATTCAATCAAATATATAACAGTTACATACTGTTTGTGGCGGAGAACTAATACATTTTTCGTTTGTGACAGGAATATTTTCAACATAAGCCATATACAGCAACTAAAATATATCAGTGGCTGATCATGGAACACCTATAATTTACAAATATATACACATAAATATATATGTAACTGTGTATTAGGTGTTGCGCACCTAGTAACAAATTGGTTCAAATAGGACCAGAATTTGGTTTATCATTCTGGTACTATTTGAACTAATTTGTTAGTAGGTATTCAACACCTACCACACAGTTGCATATATTTTATACTGATAGACTTTAATCGAAATATAAGTATATTTATTAAATATTTTTATTTAGATAAAGCATCAGTTTGCGTTGGTTATTTTGGGCAATAATGACTGCGGTTCTGATGAAGATATCCTGGATAGTTAATCGACATACAAACAAGCTGAGTTCCGCTTTTGTTGACAAGCAAATGCGTAGTTTTCAAGTTAAGTAAACTTTCGCTTTGATGATGTTGTAATGCTTACAAATATTTTACAGATGCTGGAACGACTTGCGAACTCCTTAATCACCATAAAATCTATACTATTTGCAAAACTGTTCCTGTCGACATTTATTACATTTCAATCTATTCAGGACTGGGTTGTGGTAAATTCTCACTTTCTTACTGAATCAAGTTCGGCCACATTATTGTGGGTAATATAATAAATAAAATATTCGGCATGGCCTGTCTCGTAACCCATTCATTGCAGTGACATTCTCTGAGACTATTTCTTAGTTCAACTGAATCATGACTGATCGTGGTGCATGAGGGAAACGTTTTAACAAAATTGGCGCCAAACTTCACTGTAAGGCAGTGCGTGACAACCCTTAGGGCATTAATAAGCTCGGTGTTCGTTTTCTTGCTAGTCCTGATGGGGCCAAGCGCAGTTCTGGGCCCATCTACGAGGAGACTTGTGATGCAACGCGTTTGTTCATATAAGATCCGGATGATACGCCGAAGTCAGCATAACCCATATGTGTATTCTTTGGTATGCGTGCATTCTTCGCATGCTTGCGCCTCATCCATAGAAGCCAGCACTACACCGAAACCCATTATGCATTGGTTCAATTAATGCATGGCAAGTGGATGGTACTCAATACCTATGGCTTAAAAGATAGTTATTCACAATCATGAGTGCACAAATACATCACCGATCAGAGCTTCGAATCAACAGCTCAATTCTATTTGGGCAGATGACCAGCAACTTGTCTTGTTTTGTGATGTTAAATGCGGTGTTTACAAGTTAAACGCTTTGTTCTCAGGTTGTGCATTTCAGTTAATTCCGGACTGTCGATAGGTAAAGTTTCCTGTCCAGCGGTTGGTAGAACTTTCATTATCACCTTGAAACGGGTGCTGATTAAGCTCCAAACCCTAAAACAACGCAAATCACTTTTCACCAGTAAACTCATTATTACTTGATACGTGATTTAGAAAAACGTTTGACATAACTATAGCATTCACGTGTGTTGTTTTCGTTCATCTAAGCCTTGTGGATTACTTTGTATCAAATCAATTCAGGCTACCAAGTACGATGAAATTAACTCTTATCCTCAACCGCATTGTACACTGCCAACGTAAAACTACATCGTGCCAGTTTGAAAAGTTGGAAATGCAATATCTTAATAAATAATTCATTAATTCCATTTGTACTCTAAGGTTAATTATGCTTGCAATACTTAAATTTAACAATCTTAGTGAATTAATTAGATTCCAATTCAAGACTTGCATCAGCGTTCACATAGACACTGTAAAGAATAATTGCACGCAAAATGAGGTCGTTGTGTTACCAGCATTAGCAACATTCAGTGACCTGAATGTCTTACATAATCACAAAATATTCCTTTCAACTTACCCTTGCCTGCCTCTATGTCCGTCTTTGTATGTCTATACCCAGGTATTTCTCCATATCAGTATTTCATCATATAATTCTTCTTCAGTAAATATTTCTCGTAATTATACTAACCTGTTTCCTATGGTTGCAGTATGTGACCCACATTCCGACTATTTATCTATTATGTTATTGAATAAAGCCAAAAAAGGTTGGTATGTGACATACAATTGCAGGTGACGTGTAGTCCAGTAGCACAGGGAGTTAGCTCTACATATTTGAAAAATATGGTCGTGAGTTCGACAGCTTCCGGCGGCAGTCCTTAGAAATAATGAGAGCTTTTTAATTAAGGAGGAACCATGAATTTATAGACAGGATGCATTTGATATCACCTGAAACTTTTAGGTTATAACAAAAATAATATTATATTCTGTATATATTGAATGTATTTCCGATTAAAACATACTTTGTCGTTACAAAATAAATTTAGCATAAAATAGAAAATTAAGCCCAGGTACGATACTGACGTCGCTCGCATTCCGCACTAAACAAGTAAGTATTAGAATTAATACATCCAGGATTGTAACCAGTTAACATTTCGTTCAGAGACATGTGGTTCATTCTGTCGGACACCGAAGGAGCGCAGTGCACTCAATTATCAGATCTAATAACAAATTAAGCATTTCGATAATTCATTAATTCAGCCCCCCTTGAGTAACAGTCAATATAAAAAGTTTACTAGCCACACTAAGCCCACCAAAATATATAGATGGAATGCCGCCTCGAGTAATGGTATTGATTTAGGGTGAACTGGCAGAATTTATTATGTATATATATACATATATATATATATATATATATAAGAGTGAGAGAGAAAGAGTATGTGTGTTTTTCTAGATATAAAATAACAAACTAAAAATTGCATAAAATGCGCGACCTCAGTAGCGAAGCGGATGAATTGCTTCACACTGAATAAGCTGCACCTAGGTTTCAACCTGAGCTGCCGAAGTGTTGGCTTCGTATCATTAGAGTCAATAAGGAAATGGAAATAAATTGATTTTTTTAATATTATAAGTTGTTTAGAGTATACGGGTAATATCTACACAATAAAATACATTGTTTATATATATATGTATATATATATATATATATATATATATATATATATATATATATATATACGTATCCGTGTATCTGTTTATGTAAAAACGAACAAATTGAAAATTGTATGAAATGATCGAACTCGGTGGCGAAGGGGATAGGAGGGTACACGTAGAAAAAATGCACCTGTGTTTCAACCTGCAATGTAAATTGTAAATACTAATGATGAAAGCTCAAAAATTAAGAGTGAATATAATTCGCTCTCCTACACAATGTTTTAGTGTATACTAATAAAAATCAATAATCAAATCATGTAATTATATATATATATATATATATATATATATATATATATAATTAAATTGACGTACATATATATATATATATATATATATATATATATATATATATATATATATATATATATATAATTAAATAAACATACATGTATCTATCTATGAGTGTGTTTGTGCGCGCGCGTTCATATGAATTTGTGTATTAGTTTGTATTTAACGCCCCATTTTAAAGTTAAAACTACTCTTTCTTTTTGTACTTTTCTAAAATATACGTCTTTTTACTTATGTTCACCTTTTCGTACTGCTCTTCGTAACGTCTTTCACCTTGCTTTTCCTTCTGATTCTTTCACCTCTTTATTTATGTTTTCTTCCTCAATTTACATATATTTAACTATATAACACTTTATTTTTGTATAATGTGTCTTTTATCGTTGCCTATCTTGATTTCCTTGTTGTATTCGCTGCCTTATTTTTACCCTTTTCTCACGCAAGCCTTTTTGGTTCGCGCGATTTCGGTAGACAACCTATCTAGGTAATGCTGCTGTGACCTTGGAAAACAAAATCAGGCCAATACCAGATGACGTCTACTGTCTTAAAACACGTGCACGCATATATAGTATATATATATATATATATATATATATATATATATATATATATATTCGCACACACACTGCATTTTTCCTTATTTACCTTTATCTAGAGAAGCTTGCATGCAAACACTCATCTGTTTTAAATTCCTATTTTTAAGCAATTAGTCCGTATATCACACAAAGGTAGGAAAAGGCGTTAACCTCTTATCATGCAGCTTCTTGTGTTACAGACAAATTGCCTGTTTTAGCTGACATAAACCGTTAAACCACAATTATAAATATACTCCCATATTAGGTATATATAGTATTAGACACCAGGGTAAACAAAAAAATAACCTTATGTATATTTGTATAATCTCTGATTACACGGTAGCGATAATGTTCATTTTAAATAAAGATTGCAAGCTCCACATAACCACCAGTTCTATTATATATATATATATATATATATATATATATATATATATATATATATATAATTATAAAATAAGCATTGTGTAATGTTGCAGAAGTAATATGTCTAGTAGACTGGTTTCATCATTACCGGTAATTAGTTAATTAGGTTCCAGAAGTTTCCCGCAGATAGAGCTCAAACCGGGGCCCATTTGTTTTATAGTCAGTGACCCTAATTATTGCGCAACGCAGCCCCACTTTAGACAAAATTTTCATCTATATACTAACTTACGCTTTTAGTTAGCATTTCCTTCAGGTGAAGCCTATGAGATATCAATTTAGGTCAAAAGTTAGAACTAGCCAGCCAAAATCTGTCATTATAGAATAGTCACCATGCTAAATGAGAAAGTGTTATTGAATTGAAAACATTTATATAATAAAACGAGCATTGGCTGCGCGGAAGTTTATTACAATTATTCAAGTATGAAAACTTGAGATAAACGCTAATCCAATTTTATCTAATCAGATACACAGCATAGCACAAATACCGCCAAGCATACGTACTGACGTCTGTCGACTTTCTATAGGTACCATCAACGCACGACAGAAAACTGACTAACTCTTTAGGTACTGCCTAGAATTTTGCCGCGCACGGGGCTCGATCCGGGATTGTAACTAGCCACTGTGTCATACTGTTGTACTCAACACCTAACATTCAGCTTTATACTAACTTAAGCTTTTGATTTACATTTCATTCAGGTGAAGCCTATGTGACATCCTTTTCTGTCAAAAGTTCCATCTAGCAGGCTAAAACCTGTCATTGTAGAACTGGCAATACGCCACCTGGGAAGTGGTATAATTGCTTAAAAGTAAAATATTATTGCGAAACTAGATTAATCGAAATTACCTGATCTGCGTTTTGACTAAAGCAGTTCTTTTTCCCGTAGTTTTCTTTTTTCAACAAAATATTTCGGCTGCCTTTATCGGCAGAAAATTACTGGAAAACAAACTCCTTTATTCAAAACGTAGATCAGGTAAGTGTTATAATTGTTTAGTTTACACTGGTATAAAAATATACTACTCATAGTATTAATAATACTACTAATAGTATTACTGCATAATCTTCTACTATTCCTAATTATAACAATAGTAATACTACCACTACTACCAGTACTACGGCTACTACCACTAATACCAATTCTACTACTATTAATAATAATACTTCTACTACTATTTTTACTATTATTGCCTCTACTCATTCTAATACCACTACTACCACTTCTACTACTACCATTACCAATATTATTATATTGAGAATAAAATCATATCTCTAATACTTACGTTACTAATAATTCACAGCATTACACAAGCATAAAATACTGATTCTTCATTGTCGCATAAGTGTGAATTATTGGCTGTTATTGAATACATGGCCACCCATGGTTCATGATAGATTGATACTGTTACAAGAAGCAAGGTTGCAATATTGATATAAGCACCAATGTCATTATATAAATTATATAAAATAATAAAACCAAACCAGAGGAAATACCACGTTTGCTTCATTAGTTTTGTTCTTTAAACCTAGTGAGGATGAACCAACTGAAGTAGGCTGCCGAAATATTTTGTTAAAGAAAGAAAACTACTGGAAAAGAAACAACCGCGCTAGTAAAAACGCAGATCAGGTAATTCGTCCGGTAAACCGATTTTGTCCTTATTGGGAACTCATCTCATACTATCCAGAATTTGCCGTGGATAGAGCTCGAACCAGAACGTGTCTACTTCGGAATCTGTTGCTATAACCACTAAGTCACCCTGCCGCACGCACATATTTATATAGGTTCCCACCGCTGAAAGCCATTGAACACACTGACGCAACAAGAACTGCTTGTTTAAAAATGTCCTATAATATTTGCAAAATCAGCGTTAATACCGTTTTTCAATAGAATATCCCAGAGCAGTTGCCGATTAGCTAAATGTAAATGCAGCCCAAACACAGCTTAATTAATGGCAATTTTCTTAAAATAGTTTCGATATGTATCAAAGCAATATTAGTTTCAGTGATTTGGTCAAAATCTGCATCTAAGAAAACACATTTGTTAGGCTGAGAAGAGGAGAAAAGTTAATGGAATGAATTAATATCTGCAAATATATAAGTGATTTTAGTACCTCTATTCTGTTTTTCCACTCTGCACGACTCAGAAGAATAGGCGATTTTGTGTGATGTACGCCACAGCCGATACATTATGGAATCCGTTTTGTTAGTACTTTTCATGGTTATGTGTTGGCTGCAAAGAAACCCTAGGCGAGCCATTCCCGATGAAGAGTTTTCCTTCTATAATTTGATCTTAAAATCACAGTTAAATAAACCAACTTCCAAAACGCCAATGGCCAAATCTCCTTTCATCAGACGAAGCTTGCCCTCCGCTTCTGACACGCTTTATTTTATTTCCCTATTACCCATTAACCGCTAACTGTTAGTGCGAATTATGATCAAAATTGAGGTCTTAGATAAAATGTTTTAAGCCTAGTACAACCGTCAAATTTGATTTTGGCACTGCTGGTAGGACAAACGAGGCTCCGACTGTTGTTATGACGGATGTTTCAATGCCTACGAGTATCAGTGGCCATGCCATTTCTTAGATTTTACCGTCAAAATATATATAAGCATATGCTGCTATTAAACTTTAATTTAGAACACTTTCCCAATTGGAATACTGTTTAGATAATTACTAAAAATTGAGTACGGTCAGTTGTAACTTTAAGTTAAAAGCGATATTTTCGAGAATGCATATCAAGTAAAGTCTACCAAAGAGCATTAATTGGTAAAATATTGGTAATTGCATACTACGCGCGCCTTCGGTGGTTTAGTGGGGGAGTTGAATGTGTCTGCACGAAATTCACCTTGGAAGATATCTCATACGCGCCAATTCAGGCAACTATTGATGAGGGACCAGTAAGGAAGTAACCAGTCTATGATGTTAATTGCGTTTGTTTTCTTATGATATATTTAATTGATACTGACAAAATGAATTCGTATTACTCTTGCTATTAAGCATTAATACAATAAAACTTGCACAGGTGGTATTGTTATTACAATATATTCCCAGACTCGGCAAGAATAGCTGAAGGCATATAACAGGAACTGAAACTCAAATTAAGTAAAATCTCGAAAAACAAATGTTATTGAAAACAACGAATAGCATCATATGCGTAGTAAAACAGAATACCTAATAACCTAATGTTTCATAATCTAACTTTGATCGTGATCTCGGCAACAATTAGGGAATTTATTTTAAGTAAGTTTGTGAACTTTAGATAAAAAATAATGCATTTTTCAATCAGTCTCAAAAAATTGTTTATCAAAACTAAATTCTTTCTAGATGAATACTTGAAGTGCGGAAGAAACTCACTAGAAAAACTCAAGCAAATTTATGATCGAGAATTGGATTCGTGTACTGCATTTGTTTACTCTGTCGCATGCTGAAGTAACAACAGAATAATTGCGTTTATCGAAAAGACGGTGGTTATCGACACGATGACATGCGGAGAGTTATGGCAGCCGCGTTTAATGATGGCGTCCAGGTAAAAACTTTTCATCTTCTTGATGTATGTTATGCTGAATCATAGGCTCATTTCTAAATAAATAGTGGCCTTTCTGAAACTTTAACGATTGGTTCCGATGTTCTACCTAAATATGTTACTGATCCTATCTTTTTCAACAATGTTTCTGAAGCAGGTTTTACTGTGGTCTCTGCTATGCTTCCTGTTGTGTAGTTGTGGACACCCTAATATAATCTGACGGATCAGTTTCGACCGATATTTCTAGACATATTAGTTTAACAGCTACGGCCTCTGACATACAATTCAAATCATTTTGGAATCATCTGTCTATAGTTTACAATTCCAGTAATCTCGATCCACATCTATGCAAATGAGACATGAGATATGACCGACCATACCTCCAGAACCTGGGCATTTTCGCGGATAAATGAATTAAATTTGTCTCCTGAGCTACAGCTGACTGACATAAAAAGCGAAATGTTTGAACCGAAAAGTTGTTTCTGGCCAAACATCAGAATGCCACCATTGTCGCGTCTCTAAAAAGTAATGATGATTGAGATTGGTGAATCTTCGTCTAACAAGGTCTATCATTTATTTCGCTCGCCAGACTACCGATGGAAAGCTGGATCCGAATAAAATATATCTTAGCAATGTCATGAGAAGATAATAAAATTCTAGAAATCCGACATCTGATTACAATGCACTGTAACCTCACCCATAAGAATATTTCGAATGTGTGAATATATATATATATATAAAGTCAGTATAAAACAAACATAGTATCAGATTGCAAAGGTAATTCATTCAGTAGACCGGGTTCGTCCTAATTTGAAACTGTTCAAACACCGTCCTGATTTTTCCGCAGACGGGACCATCGAACTCAATCGATTACACTATCCGAGCTACATATTGCACGTAATTTGAAGTCACATACAAACTTTTGTTCCCAGTTAAACTTTTCTTGAAGTTAGACGTGTTTGGTGTCTCTTAAGTTTCAAAGTTCTAACTAGCCACCTCCGATCTGAAGTCATACAAAATGAACCATAAAATTTTGGAAAGTTATATTGATTTGAAATTAAATGGTAGAACATTTATTATACATTTTTTCAGAATAAAATTGATATTGCCTGAAGTAGAAAGAGAAATTAATCCAGTAGACTGGTAGCCGCCCCTTTGGAAACACTTAAGTACTATCCAGAATTTGCCGCGAGCGGAAACTGAAATGGTGTTTATTTTCTTTGGAGTCTAAGGTTCTATTCACTGCGCCATACTTGCTGCACACTAAAGGCAATTTGATGTAATATTTTAATTTAGGTATCTGGTTAGCCTTTGCTTCAGGTGGAACCTACTTGGAATCTTTTGAGTTCCAAAGTCCAGATTAACCAGCCAAAATCGGTCACGCTACAACTATTTCGGTTCTATCTTGTTATATGACTTCCAACTGCGTCTAGTATACGGTACCGGTGTCTCAGAGAATGGCGTCACAGATTCCGAAGAACATCTGATCCGTTTCGAATCCCGTCCACGACAAATTGATGGCAGAACTTGAAGAGCTCCAAATAAGGACGAAGCCGGTCTACTGGATGAATACATTTGCTGTTTAGTTTATAGTGACAACTCATATATAATCAAAAAAATTTGCATCACAGAGAAAGGCGAAACAGAAATATAAGTATGTATTTGATTTCAAATTACGCACATTATGCAGCACGGACAGCGAAGTCGATAAAATTCCAGACTCCGTAAAAAATATGCCCCGGTTCGTATCAAGACTGTCAAATTCAGGACAGTCGCTGAAGAATTCCTAATAAGGAATAAACCGGTCTTATGGATGGCTTGCCTTTGCAACCTAAAGCAGTACCTAGCTTATAATGCCAATTTATTTATTAAAAAATTTCCCCATTGATTTTACTATCAAATAAATAATAATTATGGACAGTACATGAGGAGTTCCCTATAAGGACAAAACCGGTCTAATGAATGAAACGCCTATCTAAACTATACAGTGTTTAGTTTATATTGACAAATGTATATACATATTAGGTCAGTTGTTTGGATCAATATCGAAACCTTGATTAATTAAATCAGATCGCAGTTCGTATATCCAAAGAGCTTCATATGTGGCTAACTCATTTCGGTAATTACGTTCAGTAATTATCTTAAATGCACGTCTGGAAAGCATAAGTGCGAGGTTTCATTGGTATATTGTACAAGTGTAGACGTGTATTCGTAGTTAATCTGCATTAAAGGTGCATGTTAATGCTACTTTAGCTTACTTTCGTGCTGTGCGGGAAACAGCATTCCCCTCAAATAGGTAGTCAAGTTAAATTTTCTTTTCTGGTCCTAAATACGTCTACTAATTTTAACTTACTATTTTAATAATTGACTCAATCAATTGCCTAGAATAGCCATTCGAAAATAGATAGTTTGCTACATTAGTATTATCCAATCTGTCAATTCTTGTAAAAATGCCTCAAAATGTTCATAATTTACATAGAAAAGTCATGAAACTGCTGTAGAAGAAATAATGTGCAGACCAGGTTGGTTTATGCAAAATTGATCTATTTAATTTAGCAAAAGCATCTTTCTTTATTAGTATAGCCAAGAAAAGCAGACAGTCGACTTTCGCATATTCTGACTTGAAACGGACAATTTATGCTATTTACTGAAATCTGAAGCAGCATTCACGATTGTGACCTGTTTTTAAGAACAAGGTAAATATTAGCAACATACCATATGTACTGTGCAAATTTACTTATGTCACCCTTAAAGGACTTCTTCTCAAGATGGCCTTGGAATATCTAAGCTAACAGCTGAGATCAAACTGTTTACAGATGGTTCCATTGAGTAAAGACTGTATCTCTCTTGAGCATAGCAAAATAAGCTTGCGTAGAGTATAACCAAGGACCGGAGATTGTAAATTGTTTTGGTCTATAGCTTCAACTATACGGCATATAGTTTCTTCAATTAAAATAATTGTAAACAAAACATCATAATACACAATAACCTTGTTTTTAACATATATACCTTGAATTCTATTAACAAACTAAAGGGATCCTGAACCGAATAATTACTTAGTAGTTTCATCATCTACTCCAACTATGTAGAGACTACAAAGACAATATGTTATTCGACGACTGGTTAAATAAAATGGAATTGGTGTTTACTTCAAGCTCGCAAACTTGATTTAAATAATTGTTACCACCAGCGCAATTAATTAATGTTTTCTTTGTATTGTCCTATATATATATATATATATATATATATATATATATATGGCGAAAGCTGCAAATAGTTTATGTTCGTGACTGCATAGAAATTGTGCAGCGGACATTTCCAGTCACGTACAATGTACGCGAGACTACTAGAGGTGAGAGCCCCATATCTAATTCTGATTTCTATATATATGAAATGCTGTTTGATCCTCGATAGTCAGTTTGCCGTCGTACTCTGATGATGATCATGGAAGGTAGAAACACGTCGGTGCGTTCGAATAGCGGTAGTTTTGCTATTTTGTTAGAAGACTGGTTAAATAAAATGGGATTGGTGTTTACTTCAAGCTCGCAAACTTGATTCAACGAATAATAATGATTGTCCTATGACCCATAGACGGGTTGAAGGTAAGCAATGGGGAAGCACATGTCCCCAGCGTCAGCAGAGATTCTTTAAAGCACATACTTAAAAAGTGATACACGAAAATGTGCACAACATTAAAGTTATTTTGATGACATTTTCCTTCTTCTCAGAAGCAAGTTACTATGATGACTTTCAATGAAGCGAATAAAATATCAGTTTCATGCCATAGCATGCGAAAACTGATTGTGTGCTTTTTTGGATGTACTACTAATGAAAGATTCTAATGGTAAATAAACTAAAACCGCAAACCAACTTGGTCTGCACTGTATTTATTTTACAGCAGTTTAGTGACATTTTAATACAAATTTTCAACAGTTCGTGGCCGTTTTCCAAGAATTGATAGATTGACCAATCAAGATTCAAAAGGTGATGAATATACTAAAGCGACAAACTATATATCTAATGGCTACCCTAGGCAATTGATTTTGTCAGTTATTAAAAGGTAAATTCGAAAGAAACAGACATATTAGTGATCAGAAATTCCGCGGCAAATGCTGGCCAGTACATGATGAGTTCCCAATAAGAACGAAACCGGTCTGCTGGATGAATTGCCTTTTCTACACTATACAATTCTTAGTTTATACTGACATATGTAAGTAATTGACGGGTCAGGTGCTTATATCAAGAGCGTAACCTCGATTATAATAATTATAACCGCCCGCGCAACAAATACTTGTTTAATTATATAAAGAAAGCAATTTACCGGAACATCAAAATAAAGGGGATGCGGTTTCCTGCATTGCACAGAATAAATTTGAAGTAGTATTAACACACAAATTTAATGCAGCTAAACTACGAAAGTTATTTAAAGTAACAAACTGGACTTTACCATTGCTTAGAGAGAAACAGCCGTTAATGTCGAACTCAAATATAATTTACCAATAAACATGCGTAAGTCGTCAATCAGCATACGTAGGCCGATCGACTAGATTGAAAATTACTCAAATGAAAGAACATTGCAAAATAAACTCCTGTGTCAAATCAGATGGCGCATAAATGTCTACATTTGCGCAACATATCTTTGAAACCACGCGTGTATGTCCTCCATACGGGGCATTCAAGATGAATAATAATTGCAAAAGCAGAAATAGCTTAGCCACGTGTTAAGCTCTGCGAATGCATAGACTGCAGCCTGATTTATACAATCAGAAAAAGCAAGTTCGAGCACTGAGTTTTAACTGGAGGTGATGCATGCAATTTATTGGTTGTTCCCTTATTTCACACTCTGTATCCACGCTTCAATTTTCAGTTTTTTTTGCCTTTGGTGACACTTGAGGAGAAAATGAGAAAGAAAATATTCTCGCATGTAATAAAGTATAAATTATGCTAAATATTGTATTCTGAGGAAAAAATAGGTAACCAAAATATATAGATCAGGATTTGATTTCACGCGTGTTGTAGGTTTAAACTTAACATATTCTTCTTTTAAACCTATATATATATATATATATATATATATATATATATATATATATATATATATAAGCCGCAAGGAAATATGCTCCTTTAGCAAAATAATTTTAAATAAAAATAGAAAATTGCAAAAATATGTGTGGCCATCGCAAATGGAAGCTAACTAAAATGCCTTAAAGGCGGATGAATAAATCAAAAGGAATATTATTATACCAAGGGCAAAATAATATTTTTTACAACCATCTGCTAGACAATAATACAGTTGTGAACTATGTTTCTGCCATAACATCATGCTATATATTATTATGTGGACAGGCATATGCTTTTGCCTACGTTTAAAAAGCAATTCATCACCGTCTGCATTATAGTGAGACTACAAATAAGAGCAAATTCGATATTTATGTCTTCACTCGACATTAATTATATTTCGGCTAGTCAAACCACTGGTCGATTGACGTACTACCGGTGCAAAGCCTACATGAACGAAGTTAAAAGAACATAGCTAGAATTGTTTAACTTTAAAATATCAATCGAAGAAACATTTAAGTTGACTTAAATACAGGTTGTACCGTTCAGTTGTCCCACATTTGTTGACCCAATATATAATTCTTTAAATGAAGTTTGCGAACTTGAAGTAAACACCAAATTCCATTGTATTTAACCAGTCGTTGAACAACATAACAAAACTACCGCCAGATAGGTTGTTCAACGACAGGTTAAATACAATGGGATTGGTATTTACTTAAAGCTCGCAAACTTTATTTAAAGAATTGTTACCACCACCCGCGCAATCTATTATCGTTTAATTGTATTGTAAAATATATAATGTTTATAGAGCTTAATACCGGCTCGAACTGAATCGCCAGTAAGAACGAATAATTGTGCACATAAGATTATACCTCCGTTCTTTTCGAATTTGGCTTATCCTTCCGGTCATATTTAAACTAGTTTGTTTCTAGGTGCGAAACACTCAATACACAATTGCATATATTAGTTATTCGCAAAAAAAACAATGCCTATTATATATTTAATTGAATGATGTCATGATTACCGCGGAATGTGAGAATTTATATCGATCAAGGCCAGAGTTTATTGATTTTCTAGAATAGCAATTGTTCAAAGGTAGTTCTAATTCTCAATGTTAATTAAATTTAGTCCAGTTTGAAATCTACACTGTTGGTACCATGTACCGACTCGGCAACCATAGTGTTGGTACCACGATTATATACGACAAGTTGGCTTTGTATGAAGTTAACTTTATTATTGCCTGAATACATATTCGTTTGGTAGATTTTGCTGTCCACCTGTCTCACATTTATTGTCCAAAATATATAATAGGTATAGGGCGTAGTATTTGCACATGATGATGTGTTTTTAATAAGCACAAAGCGCATGTATACATGAGATTATGCCTTGCGTTCATGTTGAATTTGTTTTATCCTTTTGGTCGTATTTGAACTAATTAGTCACAACGTACGTAAAACCTAATACAAAATATGAACTAGCGTGCACAAACACAAACGTATATTCATCTACAGGCAAACATAGCTATATATTTAGAAATTCGTGAGGACTATGACAAAACGAGAATCAGAAGATCAGTAAAGACTACAGGAATTGCGTGATAGGAACAACAATACGGCCACGAAGCAATTAATAAAATAGCAAATTTAGATAACTAGGCTTGTCCACGACGGAAATTTTCGAAAAAACTAAGAGCCAGTAAACTACATTCGATACATAATCCAGGTAAGTATAATTGAATAAATAGGCAATAAAATTTAAATTAAATTATTGTTATTATAAATGCAATTATAGATTGTTTGAGTCTTCAGAAGTAATATTTGGTGATTATTGGTCATTTTATCTAATTAAGCAACAAATGCTTTCGTGGGAGCATTAAAAATGATTTAAATCAAGGTTGCGATTTAAAGCCAAACAATAATCATATTATGTATAAAGTTCAGTGTAAACTAAGTATTATATAAGGCAGCAAAGGCGAATCAACCAGTAGACCAGTTTTGTCCTTATTCGGCTCTAGTTAAGTAATGTCCAGACTTTTTCTACGGACAGGGCTCGAACCGGGGCACATTCGGTTCGAAGTCTGGGATTCCTGCGCCATCCTGCTGCACAAAAGAACGCATTTAGTAGATTGTTTCGTCTTTAGTGGAACTGGACGTGCGGCAGAGTGGTGAAGTGGATAGAGTTCCAAACTTCAACGCACATGTGCGCAGGTTTGAATCCTGTCTATGGAAAAATTTCTGGACAGTATTCGACAAGCTCCTAAAAAAATCGAAAATCGGCCTACTGGGTGAATTATTTTTACTACCTAATACAATGCTTAGCTTATAGCGTCAAATATTTTTAATTGGATTGATGTTTATCTGAAGCTCGCGACCTTGATCTAAATAACCATTTTATGCTTTTAAGTCTGTAACTAGAAAGCATTGGCACATCTGATTTACGAAGCATTCGTTTCTAGTAAAGTAGCATTTGTTATGCTAGGATTACGTGCGTATTATCGACATTAGATTTTAACTTGATCAATTCCACCACAAATGGGTTCATTATTCTGTGATCATATATCAACCATCCGATTCAATAACATGCCCAGGCATGCCGGAATTGCATGCTCGGTCAGAATGATTTATATGCCGATATTTGCAAGCGGCAGTATGTTCTTCTCTACATTCTTTTTTCCGAAACATCATGCTAGCCACACATTGTAGATTACAATCCTTTCTAGCAATTTCATATATCGCTGAAGTGTAAACGAGGCCAATCTACTCTATGTCGATTTTTGTTAAATTATTTAGAGTTCGGGTTTTTGTTCAATGAATTGCAATTTATTTATTTCCCTTCTATCGTTATTCTTCCGTATATTACATAAGTTTAAGTCTGAAATAGCCGTTATCCTACGGCCATCCTTGAGTTGACACATCATCCCGTATAGAGGTATAGCGTCACTATTTTTCGTATCCTATTTCATGAGCTCCAGTCGAAATGTTATAGATAGACAGTCTTACTATATTTTTCTACAAAGTGGATTCGGCTAAGTGAGTTGGTCTCTTATGCGGACAGCCTCAGTGTTAACAATAATTGTTTCACTTAGACGAGGCTTAATGTTACCTAATTCGTTAGCCAAGGTGTTCAATTTTTGTGAATACGCGTTCATTATTGCGTAATTAGTTACACATTAGTTCAGGCATTCTTTTTCCCGCGAACAATTTCACTTGATTTTCTACAGACGAATGAGAAGCTATTGTATTTAACCAGTCGTCGAATAACATAACAAAACTACCGCCAGCCGCAACGCACTGTTTTTCGACGACTGGTTAAATACAATGGGGTTGGTTTTTACTTCAAGCTCGCAAAATTGATTTAAAGCATTGTTACCACCACCCGCGCAATCAATTATTGTTAGATTAAGAAGCTATATTACCACACGCATCAACATTTATTAATTACTCCGTAAAGCGTGCCCTATAGTAAAGCGAATTTAAATAATAATTGAAACTCTCGAAAGAAAGGGGCGAATCCGCGCCTAGCCAAACCGAAGGCAAAATCGATGCGTGCTTGTAAGTGGGATTCAATCGGATCTGCTCGAACCTGATAGTGCTAAGCAACAATCCGCGAGCGCAAATCACGTAGAGTCAACACAATAGTTCTCTATTTATTACTCTTCTCTGAAGCTCGGCTGCTGTTTCCAGCACTCTGTTACGATTTTCGCATCTGCAAAGTAATTCCCTGGAGTTAAAAATCAGTCCGAAAGATAACCATTGGCGTATTCTCGTTCGCAATTTTAGCCACAGTACCACAAAATCTTTTCAATATCACCTCTATTTCTAAGTGTTATTTCAAACTTTCGTATGGACAAGGATCTTAAGATACTATATTCAATAAATACCGATGGTTGGTCCTAAAGTAAAGCAAAATCCCTACGTATGAATCCTTATACTAGATGTCTATTATTAATTTCAGACCATTTCTTTTCAGTTAGATACAGTTTGTTGTGAAGAATTAATATATACGCTACTGTGTATTAGGTGTTTCGCTCCTACTAAAAAATTATTTCTAATAGGAGCAGAACGATAAACCAAAGTCAGCAAGAACAAACGGTACAATCTGACGTGCACATTCGTTTCGTGTAAATTGACGACTCATCAGTAGAAGCTGGTATTACGCCGATGCCAACTATATGTTTATGTGAGGAATGTGGGACAATTTGGCAGCACAATCTCCTATACGAATACTTAAACCTTGGTTTATATAATGCAGTTCTGTGCTTCTTTTAGATCATTATGCCACCTTTTTCATGTGCGGGACAATTGATAGCACTCCTAAGGCGGTAAAATCTTCAAACCTTTTCGTTTTCAGGTGCACCGATTATTGGCATTGATTGATGAATTCTAACTTGTTCTTTCATTTTAAAGTCCTCCATCAGCTGCTTTTCTGAATATGCCGTTGAAACAAGATTTTCCACTCTTTTTGCCGAATTTTCGAGAATTCATTTCCAGTCCCATCTTCAACCCTGAATAGATTTCAAGATATGCCAAATTTCACCAAAATTAGGAAATAAAACTACTACTGAACAACTAAGACTCCAGCAAATCCATGTCCTCCTGTTTCGATCGATATCAGTTATCACTTTTCCCGTTAACCATGAAATCATTAAATTAAATATATAACAGTAAGATAATGTTTCTGCGGAGAGCTTATATATATTTATAGTTGTATTAGGAGTTGCGCACCTAGTAACAAATCAATTAAAGTACGACTAAAAGGGTAAAACAATTTATACATGAACGAAAGGTATAATATCATGTACAAATCTGTTTCACGTCCTATAGCCATTATATTTGTGGTCAAATATTTCATGTCTAGCCATCTCTTATTTTTTAAATGAGCATTGGTTCCGCGGGTAGTGTTAACATTTACTAAAATCAAGGTTGCGATCTAGATATAAAAACCGTTACCATTACGTACTTATATTTTTCAGTTTAAACTAACCATTGTATAACGTACAAAAAGCAATTCATCCGATAGACAGGTTTCATTCATATCGATAACTCTTCATGTAGTGTACAGAATTTACCGCGGACAGGGCTCGAATCTGGGCAAGTCCGCTTCAGGATCTGGTACTCAAACTACTGAGCCACCTTGCCTCACTAGTTTTATATTAAACTCAATTGAGCTTCTTATTTTACTAAATTCTATCAACTACCCAAATATCATCTTTTGTGTCTTGTCCCTATCCGATATATTGAAACCTCTTACATTCAAATTTTAAAAATAAAACAATTACATAATTTAATATACAATTAAGAAAATTAGTCTGATGGGTGGAAAAGATACATTAACGTTTATTGACTATGGTTTCATTTAGATGGATGTAATTATGTATTGATTATATTTAGCAATATATTTTTCATTTATACATACACACACAGAAGCACATACGTGATGTGTGCCTACATAGTAATATGACAGCAGTTGTTATTAAGAAAATCAGTCTTAGGTTCAACTTGAGTTGTTCCATTGGAATTTCAAATGCGCCTGAATTTTATGTATTCTCATTTTTATCATTTACCTTGGCATGAGATTATTAAAAGTTTATTGTGATTTATTGGGCTTCCCAACTTATAATGTGAGGGCAACCTCAATTACGTCATGCTGCATATTTTGTGTAAAGCAAATAGTGCAATGAATGTTAAGGGTAAATTAATATTCAGCAACCGTGATTAAACGTAATTGGTTGTGTATAGCAGTGATGGACATATAAACTCATCGTGACACACATCTATCTAGTGAAAAGTCAATCAGAATTATAAATTATATGGCTAAAGGAAATATCGCATTCGCTTCATGAGAATGATTTTAAGACTTGTGGTGCACATAGGACTGACGGTGGATTCCGACAGTAGAATCCAAAATATTTTCAATCTACTACACAACTGGAATTCAGACTGTGTAAGTCACAACACAGATAAGTAATTTTGAGCTATCCAGTTTCACAATTTTTCATTCACTAAATCGTATGAATATTAAACAGAAAGCCAAAATAATGAAGAAGTGATTGCGCGGTTCGTGAAAAAAAATATAACTAGTGTGTGTGGACATGACGCAAATGCCAATCTTATTTTATTTAACTATTCAGATAATATCGAAGGCATATAGTCAATTGCTTGTACTGATACATTTTGGAGATCCTTGTTCGTCAATCAAATCATTATCGATTTCACGAAAGGCGGCAAAAATAATTTTTTTAAAGTTGGAGGTCTTGCGATAATTGTCAATCATATTCTACGTAATCAGTTGCACAAATCGCTAAACTTCCGTTATCATCGGAGCAACACAGCAAACTGAAAAACAAAGATAAAATCGCAATATAAATGTAAATTATTGAAAATCCAAGTACTTAGCGCCCATACCAGGAGAAAAACTGTAAACAAAGGTTCACCTCAAACAGATCAAAAGCACACACGCAAAGTTCTTCGTCAGTGAAGACATTGAGGTGAAATTAGCAACACATAGTGGCAGATATAACACAGAAAAAGCACCAGTATGATAGGGCTATTAGCTCGAAGCCAAATCAAAAGATATTGAGATAAGAGTAAAAATGTGATGACAAAAATTTGATAAAGCCCGGTCTTAGTGGTAAGAGAACGACAATGTTGTAAAGAGTAAAAGGGGTAGACGTAACAATCCGTTTATGGAGTATAATATATACAATTAAATATTTCAGCTAATTAATTACAGCTGCCAACAAAAAGATGTTTTCAGATAGTAATGATGCATTAATAATGAAGCATGTCAAAAATGAAATATCAAAGCGAATATAACAGTGAATTAAAAGCAGAAATTAATATCATAATTTGATTTAATAGTGAAATAGACTTTACGCTTGATAGCTTTCTCTTACTGAGGTATTCAGTCCGCCAAAATTTACACGTCCAAGATGTCGATAAACCGGAAAGCGTTTGGAACTATTACGAACGAGATAAATTTAAGTAATTTTCCAATTAATTATTAAGAAATAAATCAGTATAATTCCGGGTTATGTATAAGGATATGCAATTCGATGCAGTAATAAATTTTCCAAAAGAATTTCTGTGTGATTATCGGGGAATTTTAAAATCTATTCCAATCATTATTATTATTATTACATTATCATCATTATTACTATTATCATTATTATGATTAACGTTGCCGGTTGTTGTCGTTTTAATAGTAGCAATAGTAGTAGTAGCAATAATAAGTGGAAATTACGAAGATGCAAACACCTCAACTCATTAGATTTAGCCGCTTCAGACGTACAAGAAACCGCCAAAGAAACGCACCGACGCATTTTGACCTCTGGCGATCACAGCCCGCGCAACCAATTACGGTTTAATTTTACGCGTTCATATATATATATAGCAGGCGGCTAAGGTATATAGCATATTTTGCGTGGCGAAAGCTGCAAACAGCTACTGTTCGTGACTGAATTGAAATTTTGCATCCGACATTTCCAGTCAAGTAAAATGTATGCAAGACTACTAGAGGTGAGAACAGCACCTCTAGTTTTGTTTTCCATATATATTCAATGCGGTTTGATCCTCGATAGTCAGTTTTCCATCGTACTCTGATGATGAACATGGAAGGTCGAAACGTGTCAGTGCGTTGCGACTTGCGGCAATTTTTTTATGTTTTAGGACGACTGGTTAAGTAAAATAGAATTGGTGTTTACTTCAAGCTCGCAAACTGGATTTAAAGAATTTTTACCACCATATTCGCAATCAATTATTGTTTAGAAGTAGTAGTAGTAGTAGCAGTAGCAGTAGTTGAAATACTATTTATACTACCACTGATACTTTTATTATTATTATGCTATTTACAATTTATTATAGCTGTCTCCTGCGATTGAATAAATCAGCTTCATGAGCAAAATCATGACTATTGTCAAGCGATCTCTCTAGTACCATACAGCCATTTGTTCACCGTCGTCTCGCCGGTCTTGACACGGACACGTATAATACGATAGTGGAATGTTTTCTCAAGATTTACACGGAAGTCTTTTGTATCTATGGATAGGCTTACGAGACAGTGAATGATGGCCTAAGTCGAATCCACGTTTTTCAAACCGCCAACAAATCCACCATTCTTCAAACCAGAAACGACTAAAATAAAGGGAAATCTCATATAAAATCTAGTGTGTGCTGTAGTTATGCACAATTTAGAAAGAGCCTTATTGTACAGAAGAAATCCCAGGTGAGCAATAGCCATTGAACACGACTTTTCCTATGTTAAAATTCATGGACACATAGTAATTGATCAGCCGGAATGTATAGAAAGACTATTAGGAACCAAACCCCCAATCCAATAGTTTCAAAATAATGCCTAAAATTGCGATTTTCATTACCGTTTTCTAAAATTGAACAATAATTGATTGCGCGGGTGGTGGTAACAATTATTTAAATCAAGTTTGCGAGCTTGAAGTAAACACCAATCCCATCGTATTTAACCAGTCGTCGAACAACATAACAATACGATCTATTAGTATCACATAGAAAAATAAAGCTTACTCTATTGGAATAATTAACAATTCTAAAAAATTATCTTGGACCACAATAATGTGTATGCACAACTGCAATTTCACCTCGCTAAGGTCATTCTCTTGCTGAAGTGTTAATATGACTTACGATAGTCAAACCGCAAAGTATGACATGTTGGCTAACATGAATTTCATAATTCGTCTAATTCCAACATCTTTCGCTTTACTTCTATCAGCAATTAAGAGAATAAATTGGTTTCTAAAATGTTATGCGTGTGAACTTGCCTTCCGAATGGTCATAAAGCTGAGAACAGAAATATGCACATGTTTGTGTATACTAAAGATAAGATTTAATGTTTTCGATGCGTACTAGCAACGTAACCAAATGAGCCATATACGAAATTAAAAACAGGATAAATTTAAATGAAAAAGTTACAAAACTATATAGAAATTTGAATGATAATGAGCATGGCATCATACACAGCCCATCTATTTTTCAAATATAAGTTTTGAAGTGTATCGACAGTGTCTAATAATATATATATATATATATATATATATAACCGTTCTCCGCCACAAACAGTATCTAATCATTGTATATTTGATTGAATGATGTCATCATTACCGCGAAAATTTAATAACTGATATCGATCAAGGCCAGAGTGTTTGGATTTGTTGGAGTAACAGGTGTTCAGAAATAGTTATAATTCTCAATTTTTGTAAACTCTAGCATGTGCGTGTGTGTAGAGATAGAGAATTGTGTTTGAAGTCGCCCTGTCGAATACTTTACATGAAGTTAGTTTATACACTGCAGGTTTACACACTCGTATAGGATATTGTATCGTCGTATTTTCCCATAGACCTCACCCAAGTATATAGTGGTTAAAGGGCGTAATAGCAGCTTCTACAGATGCGTCGCGAGTAAGCACGAAAAGAATGTGCACGAGATTAGACGTTCCGTTCCTTCTATTTTTGGATTACCCATCTGGTCATATTTGAACTAATTTGTTACTTGGCGTGCAACACCTAATACACAATTGCATATATAGTAGTTATTTGCCACAAACTGTATAGAAATCTACAAAGAATATATTTCTTCAGCTCGCTTGGTCTGAGTAGTTATTAACGTCTCGTGACCCAACACAATTTGCTCTAATACGCTATAGCCGACTCTTCCTAATAATTTGACTTCTATAATGATGGCTCCTTCCCTTCAACCTTCGATACAGTCCACACAATCGGGCTAGAACAGATGCATTTCAGTTTAAATTAATCAAAATTGATCAATCAGAGTGGCTTGTAATGAAGGATTTCGAGACACTAATGACAAAATATTGCTGGCTTCAATAGCTGGAGTGCATACAAATTTCAGAAAATAATTCTCAACAAACGAAGTGTGTTCACAGAAGGCCATGTCTGTTTCTACAGCGATAGTCTATGAATTGATTCAATAAATTATAAAATATTTTTTACCTAAATGCATACAAAAATGTACATACTAGCCAAGAAAGTTCAATCGAAGAAACATAACTAAATAGTTTCTAGCACAACTATTTCCCGGCGTCATTATGACCATCTGCGTGGTCTAAATTAATTCGCGAATTATTTACAATAAATTCACATAAAAGATACACATATTCCAAATTTCAAACAGAAAACTTAACTAATACATAAATATAAGGGTGATCTAATGAAACAGACATTGCAGTCTATCTGTCATAATATCAGAACGATTAAACCATGAAGTCAATATTATGAATCTGCAATACTACAACGAAGTTTAAACCAGGCACGAAACTTTGACTAACCGCACTTTTACAGTCTACACCAAACAAAGTTTGTAGCAATGAAGTTGAAGGTTGGAATATGCTGTTAAAATACGTCATATCAAAATGAGCCTAGTAGAATGTGATTTTCCTTTGTTTACATTAGATTAAGTTTTGCTGATCTTTCATTGAAGTTCATAAGCAGGCTTAAACTAGTAATGTGTTTGGCTTAGTGATACATTAATTTTACACTACTGTATATAACTGGATTGATCCTTGCTAATAGTCTTGCAACTATTGAAGAGAAGCTAGCAGTAAATAAACCGTTGTCTAGATTTTATTAAGATTCTTTGATGAATCCTACAAAAGGCAGCTGCGTTTATTCCACTGACATGGTTGACCGATTTCTTGGCATTCATGATGGTAACCATTCACTAAACTGGAGGCAAGTAGAGTAATAAAGCGCATCCGCCATAAGATACTTTTACCCACTAATTGGTTGATTAATTTGTATTAAATCCTAAGCAAACCAACAATTATTACGTTGGCTCGGTTGTTAGAACAACAAAATCCAAAGCAGACGTGCCTAGTGTCCAACCCTATCCGCGACTAGATCTGGACAGTACACGAAGAGTCCACAAGAAGGACGAAATCGGTCTACTGGATGAGCTGTGCTTTCTACATTATACACTGCATAGTGTATACTGACAAATGTATGTATACAATTGGCTTGGAGTTTATATCAAAATCTTAAACTTGATTTAAATAAATGCGAACATCATCCACGCAATCAATATTCGTTTGATGAACCATCGATTTACAAGTTATCGAATATGCAACTAAATGGAATGAGGAAAGACGCAATGATCATGTTTAAAGAGAGATTCCAATACGAGCATAACGTCTATACCAAATAGCACGCACTAAATGAACTGGTAAAATAGGCGAGTGTAAATCTACACAAACGCGCAATCTGTTCTGGTCTTGCTTAATGGTGTTTAGAGTATCATGTTCTCGCAGCGCAGTCAAATGTGTGTTGCAAATATCACGTGTTGTAAAAACGAACGATCAGCATTACCACCAGTAAGATATAATGACGACATTTTGACGTCTGATTCTACTCAACTTAATTGTTCACCTCTCCACTATTTGTGACGAAATTTATTACTCACTTTTAATTATTCATGTCTTATTAACAGAAATAAGGATAATAGTTAAACTGTGAATGGAATCGGTTATTAAAACTTCAAGAAAATGTTAGCCAGCAATAGTTGTAATCGCCATGTTTTGCAAAACATGACCTTTGGAAGGACCAAATGGCCATTTGAATAGAAAGAAGACCACCGAGTGTGTAGACTTAAGGGGATAGAAACGAAGTGAGTAGATGATAGCGACAAATATCACTTACTATTAAGAAGTTAATCTACGAAATATGCTTTAGGTAAACTTGTCACAGAAGATTCAAATGAACTGCGGACTAACTAATAACTATAAAATGGGTTTGCAACGTTGTACTGGCCTCTCCTGATGAGTCGTCAATAAGCACGAAACGCATTTGTTCAAGGGATTATGAATTTTGTTAATGCTGACTGTTGCATGTCCTTCTAGATCTTTTCGAACTAACTTGTTACAATGTAAGAAATATCTAACACAATTGAAACAAGAGATGATTTCAAATAATTGCAACATCATATATATATATATATATATATATATATATATATATATATATATATATATGTGTGTGTGTGTGCAATGAGAATGGTGTTTATATCAAGATCGCAACCTTCATTTTAAGTCATTTTATCACCGCTCAGGATCCTATATATATATATATATATATATATATATATATATATATATATATATATATATATATATGTGTGTGTGTGTTGTGAGGTTCTTTGACCACATTTTTAATGGTGCAATCCAAAAGATAATTATTTGACTGTCAATTTGCACTATCGTACGCCACGCAATTTCGAAAAAATTCTTTTATTTACATGTAAATCAACATGTTCTGTTCTGTTGTTTAACAAGCTTAATAAGTAGTCTGGTATGTAAAAATATTTAAAAACATGATTGCACTGTTACAGACGACATGCATACCTTTGTAAGTCTCGTTTTGACAGACAATTTATGTGGAACCTAGCACAACTGTACACTAAAAACGCGCATCATATTCACATTTGAGCTGAGTATGCTGAAAACAGGCCAACCATCGATGGCTCACTTATAGAACCAGACATATACCAAAACACACAACCACAAGGTGTAACACAGAAGACAAACGCAATGCAGTACAAAAGGACAAATTCACAAGTAGTGCTAGAAAAAAATAAATAACATAGAAAACCACACGCTACTGAATTATATTTCAAAACATTTTTCTATACACGCCGATTGAACGCCACATCGACGTTCAGCTAGTACTATTTCATTTTAAAAATTGAATTTAAATCCGTTAAGTAATGGTTGCATATTGACTAGTAAATAGAACCAACCAATTTTCGTTTAATTAGTAAATAGAAACTCGTAAACCCACTGTCGTAGAGACGTTTGAATGTGCTACAATAAAATGGGAAAAATTATGCAGCATTTCTAAACAAGATAATTAAAAACAAAATTTAACAGCATGGACTACAAACCTATTAGAGTTTGCCAACCATGGAACAAGTTAACATAATTAACAATAACTGAACCGATTAACGCGTAGATTAATGAACCTAGTTAAAATATAACGGTTCACTTTTTCCTGTTTCATTACCTTGTAAAGTGTTTACTGACATCAGCTGAGTAATGAATGTCTTACTCCAAGGTAGTAATCTTATCGTTGGAGAGGGCAATAGCAGCGTAAGGTGAGATTCGTTATCGACTTTCTTTTATTAATCGTGAAAAAACTTCCTGATTCTCTATCCATTTTATAGAATCGAACCAATTTGACAACGTTCTATTGCCTCTCCTTTGTAGCGTGAGGTCATGGTTATCTAGAATAGGACATCATGAATTCTATTGTGGAAAACCCACAAAGATTAGCTAAAATAATAATTGATTAATGCATAATCATAAGTACATGCAGCATATAACGAATAATTACGAATTATAGAAGTTTATTTCTATACTTCTGTATAGAAACACACACACACAAACACACACACAAGTTTGTATTTATTCAGAGAAAGAAAAGAACACATTGATTAGATGAAAGTGAATTTATTTGTGAATATTTTAAGTTAGATCTTAGTAAAAATATAGATTGTGACTAACTACACGAAAATATAAACTCCATGTCGAGCATACATGTTTTTCCAAATTAATAAATGAAGCACCTGTCCTATTATGCGTATACTCATGTTAGCATAAACTTATAGTACAGAAAAGTTAACTGATCTAATAGACCGGTTTCATCTTATTGACAAATCTTCACATTCTGTCCAGAATTTGCCGAGTCTAAGGCTCGGACCTGAGTACATCTACTTCGGAACCAGTTGCTCTAACCATTGAGCAATGCTGACAGACACTACACACAATTTTCAGTTAGAAATTAACTATAGTTTCTTGGTTAGGCTTTCCTTAAGGTGGAGAATATATGACATCTCATTAGACATAAAGTTCGTGCCCTGTCCGTCGCAAAATCTGGACAATATGTGAAAAGTTTCCAATGAGGAAAAAACCAGTCTAATGAATGTATTTCCCTGCTTTAATTTTTATCACCACCCACGCAACCAATGTTCGTTTAATTATATTAATGAATGAAAGTTTGGCTGTCTTAATTTAATTCTGTCACATTAGTTGCAAATGTCCCATTTTGTGACATATGCACAAAAGCTATATTTTGTGCTTGCTGAATACACTCATTGCCTCTATTTATTCGTGGTCAATCAAATTCCATATTGTGTTGATTAAATTTTGTAACATTCAGTAATAATTCTTTTTCTATATACAGTGCATCTTAAAAGTTTCGAATTCGTTTGGCCTCGCTTCGTGAATAATAGGGAAGTTAATTGAGCTTAACTAATTAAACAATAATTAATTGCGCGGGTGGTGGTAACAATTCTTTAAATCAAGTTTGCGAGCTTGAAATAAACAGCAATCCCATTGTATTTAACCAGTCGTCGAACAACATAACAAAACTAATGCCATTCGCAACGCACTGACGCATTTCGACCTTCCATGATCATCATCAGAGTACGACGGTTCTTGCATACACTGATTATGATCATGGAAGGTCGAAACGCGTCAGTGCGTTGCGACTGGTAGTAGTTTTGTTAAGTTGTTCGACGACTGGTTAAATACAATGGAATTGGTGTTTACTTGAGCTTAACTGTTTGGTTTGGGTGGCATCTTGTCTGTTCTACAATGGCAAAGAATGCATGGATGGTCAGAACGCTTGGTTCAAAGAAATGAAAGCAAGGCTCGAACTGCAATAAAGGCTAACCCAAACCATAAATTGGTGTATGTATGAAAATCACATTTGGTATGCGATAGTGGTAGTGCAGTGAATGTGTGCAAAACTCTGAATCGAATGTGCTCCGGATCGGACCCTGGGTGCGGTAAATTCCGGCAAATACTTGACGCGTTCCCAATAAGGACGAAAATGGACCACTTGACGAATTTTCAATGGTAGCTTTTGCAATTCTTAGTTATAAATATTTCTAAACAATAGCGGAATATCAATATGTATGCAAATGGAGATTAGATATTGCGCACCTAGTAACAAATTACTTCAAATACAATCAGCCAGAAATATGCCTACGTATATTTGGTCAAGAATTGCTATACTATAGGACGGTAAAATCTCCTACACAAATGGGTATTCAAGCAGCAATAGAGCTAATTTCATATAATGTCTTCGAAAATGCGACTTTAAAGCTAATTCCCTATGTATAGTATATACCGATCCTGTAAAGTGTACAAATACTATGGTTGCCTAGTCGCTACATTGTACCAACACAATGGATTTCAGGATAAGCTAAATTTCACTAAAATTGAGAATTAAAACTACTTCTGAACACCTGTTACTCCAAAAAATACACACACCCTGGTCTTGATCGACATCAATTATCCCATTTCTCAGTAATCATGATATACTTTTAAAAAAATAATTATATAATATTTACATTTCTTTTGTCGAGAGGAACTAAAATATAAGTAATATTTTTTATGTATTGTGTACCTAGTTAAAAATTAGCACAAATTGGACCAGATATGTACACAAAAGTCAGAATTAACGAAAGTACAGTTACATGTAAACTTGTGTTTCATGCTTAATGGCGACTCAATAGAATTTATCTGAAATGAACCATATACCAAATATTATACATTTTATTTTCTGATGAAATGATAACCGTATAATGTGATAACTGGCGTCCATAAAGTCAACAGTGCATGGATTTGCTGGAGTAACAGATGTTTATATGAAGTTGTTATCCTCAATTTTGGTTAAGTTCAGCCTATTTCAAAATTTATTCAGTTAGTACCACTGTGTCGGTACCATTTACAGGCTCAAATTGGCTCAGTGTTTAGAGCACCAGTCCCCGAATCAGATGTGCCAAAGTTTAAGGAACTGTCCGAGGAAAATACTGGAGTTCGCAATAAGGACGAAACCTGTCTACTGAGTGAATTGCCATTTATAAATTACACAATGCTTAGTTTATTTTAATGAATCTATTCCGAGTTGAATTCCCGACTACGGAAATTCTGGCTAATATTTATGAATGAACACTAGCAACAAAAATGGTCTTGCAGATGAATTGAATTTGCGAACGATATATATTTACATACGTCTGATGATGTGTGCCGGTGTTGATGCATGCAATCTACAGTACCTAGTGTACCTCGTGTGGCAATAGCCACCTTTAAGACAAATAATGAACAAAGAGTCTTATCTAGGGCAGACATTATTTCAACAGAAATTCCTCGCAGAAGCGCCCGTATAAGAATGAAGCAGTCAGCCCAATGATAAAAGCAGACTTCGAGCCGAAGTGAACATAAATTAATTAATATTTGTAAATTTGTTTTATTAAATCGATGCTCGTTATGCGAGCAAAATTCTATATATAATTGAGTAAAAATAAAGCATGTGTGGTACATTTAAAATGGCTTCTGATGGGTTGGAAACGTTGATTCAGGGACTGACTTCTCAAATGAATAATTTAACTGCAGAATTAGGCATACTTAAGTCTCGTCTGGACGATACGCTGATAATAAACACAGACGACATACGTGTACGTGGACCATCCAATATAGGTGGGCACAACACCTCAAGCATTATTGATTATAGGACGTCGTATACCTACAGATGAGGATCCCACTAAAACGTGTGTGCAGCAAATTGCCTTAGCGGCCAAATATTGTAAGTTGTTATTGATAATATGTGGACGCGCTGCAACTAAATGTATGTTATGGTTGTTCAAACATTTCTCTGTCGTATATATCACATTATATGACGAAATATGTGGTGTGTTCAGAGCTTAATTCCGACTAATAATGAAGAGCAGTCATTGAGTATGAAATACACGCATCAATTCAATTAAACTTCGTGCATGTTTTTGCACAATTTCCGGCCTACGTTAACTGGCCCGGTTCTGCGTGCGCCGTACGTAATGCAAAGTTTTTTTCGTGAGGAAGATATGTCTTTTTTATTAGCAAAAGTCAAATTAGTTTTGGAATTGGGTATAAGTGTTGCGAACCTAGTAACAAATTAGTTCAGTTGTGACCAGAAGGATAAACCAAAGACAGCATGAACGGAAAGTATAATCTCATGCACATTCATTTCGTGCTTACTGGCGACTCCTCAGTAAGAGCCGGTATTACGCCCTTTACCCCCTTTTATATTTTGGTGAGGAATGTGGGAAAATAGGACGGTAAACTCTCCTATGCGAATGTGTAAGCCTGCAGTAGGGAAGCTAACTTCATGTAAATTCTTCGACAATGCGACTTCAAATCCAACTCACTATAATATATATATATATATATATATATATATATATATATATATATATATATATATATATATACCAAGCCTGAAAATTTTACCAACACTGTAGTATTCTAACAGTACCTGATACCAACACTATGGTTGCCGAAATGTAAATGATATCAACACAATTGCTGCCTAGTCGGTACATGAAACCAACACAATGGATTTAAATGTATGCTAAATTTCATTGAAATTGATAATTACGAATATTTCTGAACACCTGTTACTCCAGAAAATCAATACACTCAGACCCTGATCGATAATATTTATCACATTTCGCGGTAATCAGGGAATTATTCAATTGAATATATAATAGTTAGATACTGTTTGTGGCTGCGAACCAATATATATGCAATTGTATATTAGGTGTTGGCTCTTACTGATGTGTCACCACTAATAACGATACGAACGTGACCGAGATTATATGTACCGTTCATGCAGTCTTTGGTTTATCCTTCTGGTCATATTAGAAATAATTTGTTTTTAGTTGCTCAAAACCTAATACGCAATTGTATATATAGTAATTTTTCGCCACAAACAGTATCTAACTGTTATAGTTTGGGAATGTTTAATATAATTCAAATGCTGATTCTTGAAATAACATATAATACGTTCATCCCATAGAATGAGTACATTGTGCATTTTTGGATAAACTTGTACATATTTTCATCTCTAAATTCTATATCATATAGTTAGTCATTCCTGCTGGAACACGGAGGTGTACATTTATAAATGTAATAAAATTCTTAAAATTGCAAATATAGCTTATGTGTGCTCAATATAGCGAAGTGATGCTCTCCAAAATGACTCAGCAGAATTTCACTACCAAATTCATCACAGCCTCTTATCAGAGAGGCCTTGATTTGGTCTTAATGCAAATCGTTTGCATAGCCTTGTCGAAATGGTAAAAGTGCAACGCAAATTGCGTACGAACTTACGCAACAGGCAAAACACGAATGAGATGAAGCAAATTTATTATTTCATTGACCTGATAGACCGCAAACAAATGGAGTTTTAAGACAATCCAATAGTGCATGCACATGCGATAAAATTCACACTATTTAACCACACAATGCAATTGTTTAGGTCAAGTTTAACCATATTTTAGGTCACAGCAACATATAATGTTTAATTATTTATCGGTACATTTTTGATTATGTGTGTGCTTATGTTCAAGTTTTACTGACTACAAGTGACGATGAACATTGAATGAATTCGTAATTCTTATTGATTTTCAGCGATGCTAACGACATACAGTATTCGACTCCGAAATATGAACACAGATTGTACATCACATAAATAATGCAGCCGGACTCGAAACGGTATAAATTAAGCATGTGGACTTGAAATGAACGTTACTCATATTTTTAACTTGTTGCACAAATAAGGTACAGTAACGAGAGTTACACGTAATTGTGTAATTTGACTGATTTTTATCAAGATTAGAACACAATGGAAACTTGGCGGATAGCAGAAAAACCGAGATTTACATGTAGACTGTACATTGTTGTCTGATCAGTTAAAAAGAAAGTCGATGCCAATATACAATACAATTGATTAGAAAATTTTGCTAAACGCGAATATAATCTCACCACATACATACACGCTATGCAATTACACAATCATTGACTCCCTTAATAACTATGGCGAATATGCAATACCGTGTAGAAAATAAAATATTATGTAACTGAGTGAGATTAAACCCATGATCAAAGAACAAATTCAAGCATGCAAAACAAGGTAAATATTGGTATTTGCATAGGTCTGATCACATCAGGCTTTCATGACTGACGTGTTTCGATTGATATTATTCTCGCTGTGATTTGCGCATACGTATATACAATTGGAAATCTTTACTTAAAGAGTTTTAATCACCACCTGAGCAATTAACGAATTTTTAATCGTATAATTTATGAAAATTTGCCAAATTCTGCAGAAAGTACATGTTCGCGTCAGAACAGAAATTATGCAGCCGACACACAATTCGTACAAGCTTATTGGGGTTGAGAACTGCATGTATGTATTAGGTTTTGCGAACCTAGTAACAAATTAGTTCAGTTGTGACCAGAAGGATAAACAAAGGCAGCATGAACGGAAAGTATAATCTCATGCACATTCGTTTCGTGCTTACTGGCGACTCATCAGTGGAGCCGGTATTACGCCCTTTAACCACTATATATTTGGTAGAAGAATGTGGAATAATAGGACGGTACAATCTCCTAGACGAATGTGTAAACCTGTAATAGTGAAGCTAACATCGTATAGTCTACGACAATGCGACTTCAACGCTAACTCACAGTATATATAATTTCGCTTCATTTTTTAGAAAAAACGTGGTTACAAAAAGAATAGAAATTTAAAAAATATTATCGAATGTATTCAAATTAGAAAACTAAAGCTTAATATCATTTGGTTTTGTGCAAGTAAAGCACCATGAGAATACCAGTGAACGACGAATCTGTGTCTTTGTAAAAAATTCGGAAAAAGACTGTTTTCATTGATCGCCTACCATTATGGACACATTGGTAGATACATTGATATTATTAAAATTGAACACGGTTGCAATCAGCTGTCGCATTTCTGCATTTTATTAGCTGTTTAAATTTGGATGTATGCAAAAGTGTGTAATGTGTTACGACAGGTGTGAATTTGCTCTTGTTCTGTATCTGCCAAAAAAAGATTAATAATATGTGTATTGTCACTTTTGAATCATTTTGAATGCAGATTTCAGTTGAATTTGCATATCACAACTGGTAGGATAGGTATGCAGTTGGATGAAATAAAACCCACGTCAACTTTCAGAGCGAATGCAGAACACTATCTTTTCTTCAAACAAGTTGTTGCCTCATCGACCTTATATTGCCGGTAAATACTTGCTTACTACCTACCTAAAAACGTGCAATATCGAGCATAGATATCTAAATAAAGTATTTGTTCTCAATATAAACACAAATCCTATTTTATTCAACTAATAGCATAATATTGCAAAACTACCACTAGTTATGCACACTGACAAGTTTCAACCTTGCATAATCATTTTCGGAGAACGACTAGCGAGAATTTAACCCAACAGTATGCACATAAAGCATGGGAGATTTAAAATGTAGCTCGCATCATTAGAAGACTCGCGTACAATGTGCGCGACTGGGATTGGCATTGTAGTTTAATCCTTGTTAGTCAGTTTGCCATCGCGCTCCGATAATGTCAATTGAGGGTCGAAACGCGTCGTTCAGTGTGATTAAAGGTAGCTTTGATTATATCTGTTGAACGTTTGCGTAGTGCGAACTTCATACGTTGAATCTCCGCGATTTATGTTCGCGGGATCTCGCTTAGTTTCGAAAAGATCCGATTAAGCACCTAATTCAAAGTACGCATCGGTTTTTTTCTTTTCTTTGGCTGTGAGCAGATTCGTGCCTTCCTTCCGGTGGCTTCAACATGGTTCATACTAATCACCGGAAATGAGGTACGATCTAAGCTTCGTTGACTGTCGGCGTTTCGATATGTCAATTCCCATATCATCATCAGGCCTCTAATTACACATATTTGCTTAAATCTGCTATTGTGAGCATTTTATTGTGTGTGTGATTAGAGACCTGATGGTGGAATGCGAAATATGATATATCGCAACGTCGCCAGTCAACGAAGAGTACATCGTACCTCATATCCAGTGGTTAGTATTTACAAACAGTTAATGTTCGTGACTGCATAGAAATTGTGCAGCCGACATTTCCAGTCAAGTTCAATGTATGCAAGACTGCTAGAGGTGAGAGCCGCATATCTAAATTTGATTTCCATATAAATTCAATGCGGTTTGATCCTCGATAGTCAGTTTGCCGTCGTACTCTGATGATGATCATGGAAGGTCGAAACGCGTCAGTGCGTTGCGGCTGGCGGTAGGTTTGTTATGTTGTTCGACGACTGGTTAAATACAATGGGATTGGTGTTTACTTCAAGCTCGCAAACTTGATTTAAATAATTTTTACCACCATCCGCTCAACCAGTTATTGTGTAATAGTATTTACGATGTTGAAGCCTTCGGAAGAAAGGGACGAATCCGCACCCAGCCAAAAAGAAGCCAAAATCGATGCCTACTTGAAAATGGGGATAAATCGGGTCATTGCGAAACTGGTAGATTTGCTTCACTGCGCGGATGATTAAATAAAACGATATCGGTAATTTCCATAAATATGCTAACTTTATTTAGATAATTAGTATCTACTTCCGTAAAATTAACGCTTGTTTAAACTTACTTAGTTTCAAAGCTGTACTTCAAACCCATACAGGACAGGTATTGTTATTTCTATATTCGTAACTGTTTAAACACCTGAATTATTGATGTTTAGTTATATTTCTTCTATTTAATATACTGAATTAATGTATTTTTGTATACTATTTATGTGGATTGAGTATTGCTGAATACCACATCAATTTGTAATGCAAAAAGTCGAGAAAAAAATTTGTCAATATGCAAGAGCAGACAAATAAATAAGCCGTTAACATCTCAATGTTTTAGATTAACCATTTTCTGTGTTTCAATAATATAAACTAATAAATGATTGATATATTTAAATTTAGTAGTTTTTTCCAAATGTATGTTTCTATAGCTTGTCATAAATAATCTTTACAGACCAGTCACAATTTTCAAAAAATGAAATCTAATACTCAACTTGTCAAACAGTATAGATGACGTCAAATGTCAGGAAATAGCAGTGCTTCACATTACCTTTTTAGCAAACGGATATCCACAGCAAATCGTTATTTAAAAAATATTAAAATATACCATAACAACGAAGAATAAAATCAGCATACAATAAATGAACTTAATTAATATTAGAATTTACTACATAAATACAACTGAAATTGTAAGAAAACTACAAATTATCCGCAGCTTAACGGTTTATAAATGTGTATTCATAAAGGCACGACGTCTGTTTGGAGCGTTATTTAGGTGGGACTGAGCGAGTACTCAAAAAGCGAAATAAAAATAATTTAAAAATTAACACATCATATGGCAGACAACAACTCGACAAAAGAAGAACACACCATTAATGAAAAATGAACTTCAAATTAGGCAAGCAAGAAATGACAAACCACTGCCGTATTTGTTAGTTTCAACATTCTCGCCCACAGTTAAATAAACAACAAAAAAAACAAATGCAATCATTGAAAATAAAATAGTGAATTCAGCAATTACACACCTCTAAATTTACATTTTTTTTCTTATTTTGCTCAATTTTAAAATGGTAAAAACAACATAATTTTTTTCCAACTGCCTTGCTTGAAAAAATAATTGGCTTTTTAAGCTAAGCTATATAAACACTCTCCATTAAACACAGTTAAGCTACGGTATAGAAATGTTTTTTTAAATTGCATTAATTAAAATTTATGTCTGTTTCACTGCTTCTCAATGATAATCAGCAATATTATATCGATTTTTAGATTTATATAAATATATATATATATATATATATATATATATATATATGTGTGTGTGTGTGTGTGTGAGAGAGTATGGCACTCGAAACTCCGAATGATTTGCTTGTAGACCCGGAAAATATTTAAAATAAAAGAGTTCCAAAAATGATATTGATAAGTTCCAAAATCATACCAAGTTTTAAACGATAAGTTGAGTAATTAAGCACGTGCATAAAATGTAGTTTTTCTGCCTACCTTGTCTTGAACAGCAGCGGCAGAACCACTTTTTGTTACCACATTGGTGTACTTGTTGTGGCTGTTTATCAATTCTGTGCTTACAGGTTTTGATTCGCTCGCATCGATTACTTGACGCGGCGAATTAGTCGAGCATATTTTACCAGTGCCATGACGGAAATCGTCAGAATCTTCGTGGTTTAGTAGCGCATGTTCGACACGGTTTGACGCCGCCTGACTGTCCGTCGTTCCATTGCTCAAATTGCTGCTACTCAGCTGACTACTTGAACTTCTCATTATACTCGACCTTGCACCTAATCGATGTAAACAGATAATAGTTAGAAAAGTAAGTGAATTCCTCAAGACATCGCGCCAAAAATGGTCTTTGCTATAAAAAGAGGACTAACAAACAAGCATATGTATACTGGGGGGATGCGTTAAGATAGCATATTAAAGCAGAACCACAAGAAAAGTCGACTTATGATTCTCTACAGATGCTAACGTTTAGATATTTTATGAAAACCATGTATTATGGAAAAAATGCAGAAAATTTCTTACTTTACTCCAAATTGGTTGTGCTTATAAAGTTATAGACAGAAACGTTAAAAAATACCAGCTATGACAGAAATATAGAACAATCAGTTGTTAAAAAAAGTAAACGATTAAACAAAGATGATCAGCTCTGATTTAATTAGCAGCAGTTGCACATAAGGTCTCGTCAAAAAGGTTGTAGAAAATATTTTGAAATTTTATATATACATAATGCAACTTTTAGCCGATCGTCAAAGTTGATGGAATACGTGCCATGGCGTATATGACGGAATTCGATCTAGTAGATTCTGTCTGATTCTTCCATCTTGCAAATAAATGCTCTGCCGAAACACCTACCTAGAATATCGATGTCATTGTTTATGCCATACTGCGGTTCTGTCGATTGCTGGCCGCTCATTTTATGTCCATTTTCGAACTTGCGAAACTGTAAGGTATGCCCATTTTCTAACGAATTACTCGCAAAGAATCCAGAATCGGCACTCGACAAGGAATTAATCACAGCTCCAACAATCAACTGGTCTTCACTTGGTGTTGTGAAACGCGCACCGGTCCCAATTTCACGTCGTCTAGACCTACCTGCTTCAAGGCTACTACCACCAACACTGCATGAGCTGTTGCTACAGCAACCGGTATCGCTTGTCGTGGCGGGGCACACATCTGAATGAACAGCCTCTGATGAATTGATTAAATCAAGCCTGCCGACCTCTGAAATCATGGTTGGCTTAAGCTGACGCTTCGTGATTTTCGCATTCACCGTTGAACTTAAAATGGATGAATTGGATTGCGCGAAGTTAAACTGGGTGTCATTCACTGTCATCGCTTTATTATCACGTTCTGTGGTGGCAGGTAGTTTAAGCGAAAGTGTGCTTATCTGAGGCAACTGACTATGGTTGTTTATTTGAAAGAACATTTGTTGTTTGTGTGAAATTTCACAGCCTATTGCAAGTCTCCTTGTCTTCTCTTCCTTTTCCGTCCTGATATCTTGGTTGTCGGGGTCAGTCCGATCCATCATTTGCGCTGACGATAGGCACAAGCCCGTAGATTGAATTTCCAATTCTTTGCACAATTCGACTCCATTTCGGTCAGAACGACGCTGTCCTGTTGGCTGAGATTTACCTAATCGATTTTGCCGATTTGATGCCAAAGCATCTTTGGCGTCTGCAGCCTGCTCAGCACCTAACTTTAGAGCCGGCACTGACGACAAACGTTTCGAGAGACTTGATCTCGGTGGGATAGGCGGAGAATAAGGCGAGGCAGGTGGAGAACAATTTTCTCTATCTGCGATGTTTTTGTCATTTGAACGTGACCAATCAACATGACACTCCATACTAACGTCTGAGAGTGTTTTTGGTCTGTTTTACAACAAAAAACAATAAAAGTCAGTATTAAGTGTCGAACAGTTTGACATATAATTACGTAGTTTACAGAGTTACACGTTGGGTTTTAACGGAATCGTTGCCAATTTGGTGCTTTTAATGCATTTATTACGATGTTAAGAGTGTTAAATACATTTTGCGTCTTAGTGTCGCTTAATATTTTCATTTAACTGTTGTTATTTAAAAAAAATCAATTTGGCAGACTAAGAATAAACATCAATACAAAATATAATTAAACGAAAAAATTTTGCGCGAGCAGTCATAGCAATTATTACAATCGAGGTTGCGATCTTGACATAAACACCTGACCGATTAAGTACATACATTTGTTAGTATAAACTTAGAATTGTGTAGTAGACTGTAGTAGACGTACTGGTCAGAATTTGCCGCGGACAGAGCTCGAATCTGGATCACGTCTGCTTCAGAAATTGGTGCTCCAATCATTGATCGGCAGGATGGCGCATTGGTTAGAGAACCAGATTCCAAAGCACACGTGCCCAGGTTCGAGTACTTTCCGCGGCCCATACTGGCCAGTACGCGACGAGCTCCTAATAAGGATGAACCCGGTTTGCTGGATGAATTGCCTTTCCGAAACTACACAGTTTTTAGTTTGTACTGACAAAAGTATGTACTTAATGGGTCAAGTGTTTATATCAAAATCGCAACCTTAATTACAGTAATCAATGCTAAATATTTCAAAATAATCTCACAACATGGCAAAACTACAATCAATTAAACGTAGTTATATGCTTCGATCAAGACTTTGCCGCCACAGACCGGAATCCGCAGCTGCGCTCTTCATATTTGGATTGTGTTTTGATCACTGTAGAAAGTTGAAACTCATTAGTGAGTTTAAGTGTCAGTAATTTTCCATATAGCTGGGTTGGTTACAATGGTGAATCGGACTCTGACACGTAGCATGATGAAATGTACAGTTAAATTTTGGGAATAATTCCTGTCCCGATTGGTGAATGGTCATTGAGCATGAGGCGCATGTGAAAATTGAATAAAATCCCTCTGTTCATGCTCAATTTCGCGATTCAACTTGGTCGCATTGCAATAATGAGTTATGATAGCTATTTTGGTGGTGAGGATGACGATAATGTTGATGTTGCTACCAAAAAAGCCCAAGAAAAGAAGCTAAACCAATACTGTTTAAAGCCATATTTAGGATGAGGTCGTCTAGTGCTCCATTACAGTTCATAAATAGCAGAGAATTCCATGGTTAAACAATCAATGATTGCGCGTGTCATCACAACAATTTTTAAATCAAGTTTGGGAGCTTGAAGTAAACACCAATCTCATTTTATTCAACCAATCATCAAACAACATAGCAATACTACTGCCATTCGCACGCACTGACGCCTTTCGACCTTCCATGATCAGCATCAAGTACAACAGGAAAACTGACTAGTGAGGATCAAACCACATATCTCATTTTTCCTTTCCATATATATATATATATATATATATATATATATATATATATATATATATATATATTTATATATTTATATATATGAACACTCATTCATTTCGTAGTATGATGAAGGCCTACGGTAAGTTAGACCGTAATATATTGTCAAAAGAAAATTACTGGAACAATGAAAGCTGCGTTAGTAAAAACGCAAATCAGGTAATTTCAATTAATCCAGGTTCGCAACAAATAAATTCCTTCAAGAAACATTTAACATGTATGACATATTTGGCGGTTCTAGTCTAAGAAAAATGTGCTCCTGTATTCGTCGCGCTGATTACATTAAAGATAAATTAAAATTTGTTACTTCTGGTTGAAAGTGTGATCCAATTAAAACATTCGACGAGGTTACAAATGACAACTGATTCCGATTCGCTTTAAACTTTGCCCTGCATTCTAAAACACTTGTAAAAATGCCGTTTTTTTGAAAATCTAGAATTTATCGAAGCCTTATTCACTAAATTGTACTAAAATTGACTATTAAGTAAATTAGTACGTCTGTATAATATAATTTTAATTCACCACTGCATAATCATTAGTTTTATAGGTATCTATGCGTTATAAATAAGCATTACGTCGCTCATTCTTGGTGGGCGAAATTGGATTGTATTAGATGGACTTCTCTTGAAATATTGACAACAGTTATTTCGAGGAATTTATTTTTGAAAGTACTTTCTACATTGTGCATAAGCAGTTTTAATCCATCATGTCAACTGATTTACTTCAGAAATTTAGCACGTCAAGAAATTTGTGTTCAAGTTAAAAAACTGTTCACAAACACGCACAAAAAGCGAATAAACCGTCAAAGCTCAAATAACTAAACGTAGTTCCGCTTGGGGCTAGGAAAGTCCCATGGTAATTGTAGTTCCCTAACTTTGCTAGCAAGATCAATGTAATTGGGCACTGTCATATCTATGCAGTTCTCCGAACGGTTTTCAGCTATGCTTATTCCGATTGAAATTTCTCGACCAAACTTCATCCCTAATAAATCCGTTGATAAGATGGGGCGAAAGCATCACTGTACATTATGTCATGTTTATTTAAAATTGAAACCTCGATATTAATGTTTTCACATATATGAAAACGAGTTATTCTACAAAAATTGTCGCTAAATGTAATGCAATTTGTGCGTTTCTTCGTTGACCAGTCTGGTATGAGAAAGTCTAACATTATTGAAAAGCCACCAGTATAGTCTAATTAGTCATAAAAGCATATATAAAATCACATCAACGGCACGGTTTAGTATCGAGTTATTGAAGAAAAAATAATCCCGAACCAAAATATATAAAACAGTGTTTTATGTATTGTATGCCTAGCAAGATGTTAGTTCATTTTTGGGCGAAAAATGTGCCAAAAACCATATGAAAATGTGTTACCAGAAATTTAAATCCATTTAGTTCCCTGCTCATAAACTTCTCCTTAATAAAAGCCGCAACACTGCTACAAACTCGGTGTAAACATTACTAATTCAATTGGAATAAAAACACGGAAACATACCCTAGGATTTTACACGTGTAAAACAATATTAAGGTCGGAAAGTTACAAAATGTCATATGCATTTTATGTATGCCGTAACTTGAATTAATACCACCCGCAAGAATTACAATATCTTTAAGAGCTGACCTTGGATTTACCTCAAGTTAAAAAAAGAATAAACCTTTTTTCAGACAAGCCAAATACAGTTTTCTTTTTGCAAAATATTTCGACCATACTTACCGTAGGCCTTCATCAGTTGCATTTTGTTTCACAAGTTTAACAAACGAAACAAATGAAGCAAGCGCGTTCGTTTGTTAAACTTGTGAAACAAAATGCAACTAATGAAACCCTACGGTAAGTATGGCCGAAATATTTTGCCAAAAGAAAACTACTGGAACAATGAAAGCTGCGTTAGTCAAAATGCAGATCAGGTAATTTCAATTAATCCAGGTCCGCAATTAAATCAATCTTTCAAGCCAAATATATTACACATACCCTTATGTTAGGGCCTCGTAATTAAATGTACATAACAAAAGTATCAGGCAAATAAAGGCTTGCAGGTCTATGCCCGGGAATTTCAGCGTAAAAAACAGTCAATTAATTTTCTAAGCTTTTGACAACTTTTTTGATTTCTCTTTTACAATCATCCGCGCACAGCTCGTCTACTCATACGTCCGGACGGGGAACAGAAAAATACATTAAAGAAGCTAGTTGAAATTTTGACGAACATTTGTTAATTGTAGATGATAAACAAACCAGTGTGGAAATTTTCTCTCATTAATAATAAATTGTTTTTTTCAGAATAATAAATAGTATATTTCATAATAAATAAACGTGTACCAAATGTTGATTGAGCTACTTTATAATCTCAATTATTATTTTTTTTAAAAGCCATATTATACAACACCCTTCAACAAATACAGGTATTTATCCATGCTTATGGTTGCTCAAGATTGAGAACTGCCATTACGCCCAAAGGCAACCAAGACTTTGTTTTAAGTACACTGGAAGTAGAAAGGCTCCCGGTTTTACGAATATATGTGTATTTTAGCAAACTAACCGCGAATTCCCTCGATGGAGCCAGGAGCTTATTGTTAGTGCGATGGGTTGTGTGAATTTAAACCTCACTGAGCTATTCTGGTGACGCCTTGACTATCGAATTTCTCATACACGATAGTTAAATGAAGAGAGGACAAACTAACGCAGCCTGAATCCACGCTCCCTCCACTTTCCGACCTAATGCTCTATTACAGCACACACATGACAGTGGATTTCGTGGGTATGCGACAGTTAAGCATAATAATGTTAAACTTATTTAATGCTGTTCAGTTCTATTAGTAATATTAGGAGTAGTAGTAGTAGTAGTAGTAGTAGTAGTAGTAAGAGTGAACTAAATGAACTAGGCTCTCAAACAGTAAGTTTTTACAGTGCAATCGTAAAAAACAAACGCAAGACTTGCTATGCTTCACATCGTTTATAAATAAGTAATTTTATATTCGTGGCTTTATGACAGTTACTAGAAGCAAGTAGGCAGTAAGAATAAAACAACATTATTGCTGATTTTTTTTTCTCACGGTGACTACGGTATAACCTCCCGGCTTTCAATAAGTAAATTTCCATCTTGGTATGTTTAAAAAGAGTAAATATATATGCACACGAACACACACACACACAAATATATATATATATATATATATATATATATATATATATATATGTGTGTGTGTGTGTGGGCGTGAATTTCAGTACAAACTAAAAATTTATAAGATAGCAAACGTAATATATCTACTTAACAGATACGATGCTTATTGGACACTCTTTATTTCCGTCGTCAGGAATTTAATATAGGATTATTTGTTAAGGGTTTAAAATTCAACTTCTTTGCCACCATAGAGACAAAAACTGCATGGTTTTTCCGGCTAAAGAAGAACTTCTGAATTAGGACAGTTTTTGTTCAGTTTGACCCCCATGAGTACCGATTTCGGCCTAAAGCTTCACAAACTAAATCCCGTTCTATCATTGTAAGTAGAATACCATTCAGCCTAGAGAAATAATATTGTCAGTAAAATCTCGACATAGCATAAAATAACAAAAGAAATTCATCTAAACAATCAGTCATGTCCTTATTGAGCATTTATTAGTAAAAGCTAAAATTGACGAGGTTAGGAGTTAAATATAAAAAACCGAATTTTTCATATAGTATAAGTAAAATGTATAAGTTAGAAGTATACATTCATGATTAATCATATAAATATTGCTCAAATTCAGTGTCTATCTGTACATAAAATATCACATCTTGAAATCTGGAAATGTGTATTGAAATAAGGTGGAATAGCAGAATATATATATATATATATATATATATATATCTATATATATATATATATATATATATATATATATATATATATATTGCGGACATAAATTTAAGATTGCGTAAGTCCAGAAAATGTAATGAATCAAATAACCTGGTTTTCCCACTATATATATATATATATATATATATATATATATATATAGACCCATATATATATATATGTATTTTTCCGAGTGTAGTCTTTCGTTTCACCTTGATGCGCAATTGTGTTTTCTGCACTTGGTAACAGCGCAGGTGCGGTTTGCAGTGTTGAATGCTCATATTGTTTCGAAATTTCTATCACCGTATGTGCAGCTGTTTTTTTTCCTTTTCGCGTTATTGCCAATCGATCGAATGCTTTTTGAGTCTGGTCGAGGGCGTGTTCAGTCTCTCTTGGATACTAGTAAATAGAAAAAATCAACAACAATTAACTAGTATCCAAACAGGACCGAACACGCCCTCGACCAGAATCAAAAAAGCATTCGATTGGATTGGCAACAAACAGACGGGGAAAAAATATCTGCACATACGGTGACAGAAATTTCGAAACAATATGTACATTCAGCAATGCAATCCTCACCTGCGCTGCTACAAAGTGTAGAAGAGAATATATATATATATATATATATATATATATATATATATATATATATATATATACGTATATATATCCCGCCGTCTCCATGGCCCCAATGGTAGCTTCTGATCAAGAACTAGAGACTCATAACTGTGACTCTACTCCGATCAGTTTTATTATTGTACATGTTCATTTTTTGATTATTTATAATTATAACGGGCAATATAAGATGGCTAATTTTAGAATTAGGAATAATAAGACATTTTAAAGCATTAATAAGACCGAAAAACGCCATTCAAAAAATGGATGGCTCGAAACTAATCACCATGACTAGGTGACACGTGCCTGATATGGATATTAGGCACTTTTAATAAAGTTTAATTGCTACAAGCATTTGATGCTGTTTGTTTGTCATTATTATTGGTTATTCATACACTTGATTATTCTAAATATTTATTATCATTTAAAAAATTTTGTTCTCATTAAGGCAAAAATCGTTGAATAGTTCATTGCATGTGCTTACCATAAATGACTGCAATCATCTTTTTAATACTTATATAGTGCATTAATATTCCTAGTGTCACTGTCATAGACTGAGTTGCCGAATTGCATAAGCATTGCACTGCGTGGGTCCATCTCCATTACCTTTGCTAATAAATTGCTGTAATCCACTTTTATCTATTGTTCTTATTACACATTATTGGGAAGGATCTCAAATTTGCTTCAGGTCACCACCTTATCGTTCTGTAATCTGTGGATATCAGCGTATCCCAGGAAGCTTAATTAATATAATATATAAATTAGAAGAAATTTAATCATAATATTATGGCTGGTTTATCAAATATTGAGGATACAGAGCAGTTAGCATGTGGACTTAAGAAATGTGGTTTAAAAGATAGTTCAGAGGAACTTAAGTGTTCCAAACTAGATGATCATACCGCATATATGGATTATCCGGGCCTGGCATCCCAGAGGCTCTCTTATGGTAGTGACCAAAGGGCTTCTACAAAATTATTTGCTTATCCTGTTATTACAATAAAATTTTGATTTATCATCAGCAAATTTGTCGTGGAATCATACCACATGTCCATCATATATTCTGTATTTTTATTTCTGAGGTTTATTTTATACTGTGTAACGATGTACCGTATTCCATAGACTAAAATGAATAATTATCCGACGGCCTACAGTACACAGGGAGATGTGTCGAACTGCTTAAAGCATTATAAGCAGAAGGTCGCCAGATACACATACATAGTTTGTCAGCATGATTCGACGGAAGACATGGCAAAATGCAATACATATACAATACTATGGTTAAGTCTTTATATGAAAATTGTGTTTTTGCAGCAGGAAATGTGTAAAAAGTGATATAGTTCATCCACTGTGCTACTGTATATCTACTTCACACTATTGGGACTGGACATAAAATGACAAATAAGCATAGTATTGAGCATTAGCAGTACACCAATGACACAAAATGTTGGTTTGTGAATCAAATTGACAGGCGTACTTTATAGTGAGGACAATACAAAGGCATATATATATATATATATATATATATATATATATATATATATATAGGGATTTTTGTAATGCAACATAGCGGTAATTCTGTCATAACAAGAAACGTATAACGAACTCACTTGCCACACCTACAAATCTTCAATAAAGTTGTTTTCTACCAATAAGCTTGTCTCAAATGATTAAAAATTTAAAATAATTTAAATACTAATAATAAGTTAGTGAAATTTCGTTTTTCATATTGAAGCATTTTTTTGTTAGTCAAAATTGGAAGACATACGATTCGCATAATTAAAAATGATTTTTGGCGAAAGCACCTAAATCCGGCAGCAAGTAACCTCGATTCAAATATATGTAATTACCTGTTTCGACATGCATTATGTCGGAACTGTTGCACAAAAAATAAAACAGGTGAAATATTATGAATAATTCAGAATTAAACCAAATTCTAATTATGTGCCTGAATGCCAGTGTTTTTGTGTGTAATTTCGCTTGCGTGTGCACACATGAGTGTAATAAATATCTTTACGGTACTATAGATTTTCACTTTTTCTCATATAACTAAAGCGTGAAAACTTCACAGTCATAATAAGGAGACACTTAAAATGAAACTGAACGTATGTAGAATTTTATTGAGTTACACCTGAGTGTTTAATTCTGATCTACGTTCAAATAGCATAGTTTAAGTACGTAAACAATATTTTTTAGCAAGCTATCAACCACGTTATTTTACGGACATCCCGAATGGCATGTCGACATAACACAAAAAAATCACTACAAATTGCATTTGCATGGTCCAAATTGTGACGAAGAGTTATGTTCGTAAATGGGTACACATTTTTTCATCCAACATTTATAGTTGCGCATAATGTGTTCGAGGCTACCATGTACCGGCTGGGCAACTAATGTGTGGGTACTTCGTACCGACTCGGCAATTATAATGCTGGTACTTGTTGAAGGCTCGGCATATTTTATGCATAGCGAGTTGGCCTGGAAGTCGCATTTTCGGAGAATTTATATCGTATACACCTTCATATATGCCGTCCAACTGTCCCACATTCCTTGACCACATATAAAGTAGGTATAGGGCGTAGTACCGGATGCTACTAACGAGTCACCGGTTAGGACGAAACACATTTGCACACGGAATTATACATTTTGTTCATATCAACCTTGGTTTGTCCTTCTGATCCTACTTGAACTAATTTGTTATTAGATACGCAACACCTAATGCACAATTGATATATATATATATATATATATATATATATATATATCATATATATTATATATATATATATATATATATATATATAATGTCCATGCATTTTATTAAGCACAGTATATTTCTAATTAGGAAGAAAAAATACATTAATAACAAAGTGGATAAAGGCCATTTATTTCGTGAATACTAAACATCGCTCTACAATCATTCATTTATATACATTCTAGGTTTTCAATTGATTATGCTAGTGGTAACAAATCTGACTCGTTTTTACTTCTATTTCTTGTTTTGGCTGGTTGGTAAGTGTGTATGCGTTTGTGTTTGTGTGTGTGTGTTTGCATGTAAAGGTCATTCTCGCAGTATTGCAAAGTGATGTCTGAGATCTGGTCATTATTGTTTTGATGGCTTGAGAATTAACTATTTGTGCGTATTGTTCACTGTTACATGTACCAGTGCTATTTTTCCCAGTGTAGTTGATCGTTTCATCTTGTTGCGCAAATTCGTATTTTGCACATGGTAGCAGCGCCAGTGTGGATTGCAGTGTTGAACGCTCATATTGTTTGGAAACTTCTGTCACCGTATGCGCCTCTGTTATTTCCACTTCAGTTTGTTGCCAATCCGATTGTATGTTTGTTGATTCTAGTCGAGGGCCTGTTTGGTCTTGATTGGATACAAGTAGATTGTTGTTGAATTTTGTTATTCTTGGCCAGTCGATAAGAATATCATGTTGATGAAACTTTTGAATATTAAGGTCAGGTGCTTGTTGTTTTATAAAAAGGGCTTCATAAATAAATAATAATTTTTCTGATTTTGCATTTATGTAGAATTGTGAAATTAGTCGAATTGACAGGGTGCCCCGTTGCCAATATATGATCGGAAATAGCTGATTTTCCTGACGGCACCTGACGTTAATATTGAAAAGTTTCATCAACATGATATTCTAATTCCACCGGTCAACAATAACAAAATTGAACAGCAATTCACTAGTATCCAGTCAAGTTAATAAAAGGCCTGACCAGAATCAACAGCATACAATCGGATTTCACCTCTACTTTTATGCGAAGAACTATTATATATGTGTATGTATTAGATGTTGCGAATCTAGTAACAAATTAGTTCAGTTGTGACCAAAGGATAAACCAAAGGCAACATGAACGGAAAGTAAAATCTCATGCACATTCGTTTCGTGCTTACTGGCGACTCATCAGCAGGAGCCGGTATTACGCCCTTTAACCACTATATATTTGGTAGAAGAATGTGGAATAATAGGACGGTACAATCTCCTAGACGAATGTGTAAACCTGCAATAGTGAGGCTAACAATCTAAAGTCAAGGACAATGCGACTTCAACGCTAACCCACACTATATAATATATATACCGAGTCTGTAAAGGATACTAACACTATGGCTATTGTGTTAGTAACCGATACCAACATTATCGTACCGAAAAGGTACATGGTACTAACACTATGGTTACCGAGTCAGTACATGATACCAACCTGATGGATATGAATTTATGCTATAGTTCACCGAAATTGAGAATTACAACAATTTCTGATCACCTGTTTCTCCAGTAAATCCATACACTCTGTCCTTGATCGATATCAGTTATCACATTTCGCGGTAAGCATGAAATCATTCAATTCAATATATTACAGTTAAATACTGTTTGTTGCAAAGAACTTATATATATTCAAGTATGTATTAGGTGTTGCGAACCTAGTAACAAATTAGTTCAGTTGTGACCAGAAGGATAAACCAAAGGCAGCATGAACGGAAAGTGTAATCTCATGCAAATTCGTTTCGTGCCCCGTTGCCAAAATATATGATCGGAAATAGCTGATGTTGCTGACGGCACCTGACGTTAATATTGAAAAGTTTCATCAACATGACATTCTAATCGACTGGTCAAGAATAACAAAATTCAACAGCAATCTACTAGTATCCAGTCAAGACCAAAAGGCCCTCGACTAGAATCAACAAACATACAATCGGATTAAATACTGTTTGTTGCGGAGAACTAATATATATGCAGTATGTATTAGGTGTTGCGAACCTAGTAACAAATTAGTTCAGTTGTGACCAGAAGGATAAACCAAAGGCAGCATGAACGGAAAGTATAATCTCATGCACATTCATTTCATGCTTACTGGCGACTCATCAGTAGGAGCCGGTATTACGCCCTTTAATTTAAAATGTTCACTCATTTGAGTAATTAACTACCTGGTCGATTGGCCTACGTAAGTTGATCAACAACTTTCGCATGTATATTAGTAAATAATATTTGATATCGACATAAACGGCTGTTTCTCTTCGATTGCTGAGAAAGGCATGTGTGTTACCCTAAATAACACTCGTAGTTTAGCCGCATTAAATGTGCGTTTTAATGCTGCTTCAAATTTGTTTTGTGCCATTCGTGAAACTGCATCCCACTTAAATGGGATGTATAGGTAGATTGTTTTCTTTTCTGGCCCATAATACGTCTGTTTCTGTTTAATTCCCTAGAAATATGTAAACATAGAGAGAATGTGAAAAACGGAAACCAATCAATTGCGTGCGTCACTTCCAGTTCAAGCTCAATGCTTATGGAAATATGATGGCAGAGCTTGGATAGTGTATTTGTTTCCAGTATAAACTCAGCAGTGCATCAGGTAGCAAAATCAATTCATCCAACAGACCAGGTTCGTCCGTATTGGATGGGACTCAAAACGGGGCACATTTTCTTCAGAGTCCGCGTCTATAACGATTGCAAACCCATAATGCATACTATACACATTATTTTAAGTCATATGCTAACTTATGATTTTGGTTAGTTTTTTTCTTAGGTAGAATCTATTTGGAATTTCATGAGACTTAAAACCTGAAATAGACATTCTCAATCTGTCAGTATATAGCAAATATCTTGCCACTGGTGAATTCCCTCTGCAAACTGATATAATGCTGAGTTTACACGGACAATAAATATGTAAATAGAATCCTGGCATCGATTTTAAGATATTCTCATAAAAAGAAATACAGTTGCGCCCAGAGTGTATAGTTCAGTAAATGTGCATAAACCAGGTAACACTTATAGAATTATTGCTTATATTCAACACTCACCAACTTATAGGATGTCTATATTTCGACGTTATAGAATAAGTAATTACTCCTAATTCTTAGACCATACACCGATGAATTTATATAATTTTGTTGAGATTATCGATAAATGTGATCTAAATGAGAACGATAGATTGGCGAGCTTAGATGGGGTGTCAATTTACTTCAATATACCAGTACACAAAGCACTAGGCTATTTTCAGTGTTTCCTGGTTGATCACCCATAATTATTAGAAGGAAGTAGAATGACGATGAGACACGTTATAGAAATGCTCAAGACTTGTATGTCCGCTACTTATTATATATTTAGGAATGGATTTTATAAGCAAATTAGAGTTGTTCCAACTGGACAACCATCGTCAATTCCAAAAGCAAATATATTCATGCACTACATTAGAAAAACCTCTTGGACGTGATACTCATTGATTCAAATCTGTATGTCCGTTTCTAGAATGCCAAATTAGTAATTTGAAACCATGGGGAAGATGTACAGATAAGTCAAGTTAGGAAATAAATTTACAAATGAAACTAAATCATGTGGCGAATTACCATTGCTGGATGCCAAATTAAATAGAAATAGATGAAATTAGAATGTGATGTTTATAAGAATGATACCTAATCAGGTATCCTTCTTAATTACAAACCAAATCATCTCTTTAGATTGCAAAACAATATTTAAAAATCGATGGCAATTGGAAGCTTGAAACTAACAGATACACAACGTAGATAGATAGAATTAGGTAGACTGCAAAAATATTCAGTGCTACTTCCTACCCTCAAAAGTTAACAGAAGCATCTATAATGAGCGTTATAAGTAAATTTAATCATAATTGGATGTACTTGAATTCAGACAAAACAATAGATGATTGAAGAGTCATGGTAATACTTGACTCCAAACTAAGTAGGAAAATAAAAGCGGTAACATTCAAATACAATAAAAATACTATTTTAAAATTGAACCTTACGCTATGGCTCAACCTCATTTAACTGCCATTAAACTAAATTTACCACCTCATTTACCGATTGTCATTTATTGTGTGTGATATGCTTTCCGCTGAAAATGTCACTGACATATCTGGAGTAAAACTCTTTGTTGAGAACAACAAGTTCCTTATAATTAATATATTTCCTGTCGCGTAGAATGCTTCGTCCAGTTTCATACTTACGTTATTCGGTTAGATTACATTCAAGCGGATCTTTGGTGGTTGTGCTTTTGGCCTAAAAATCCAGCAAACCAACTCCAAACTGTATTTATAAGACATAACACGCCGACTAAACATAGGTGTTGAATTATAAACTGTGCGGCGAACATGTCTGCCGAGTTAAATGTGTGTAAAACTGGTAGATTGGAGCCGTATCTTTGATTTTTAAAGCACAATAAATAATTTGAAGTGATATCCCTCTTAGACATTTCACCGTGCTGATCTGCTGATGACTGTGGACGGCCTAAAAGCATCGGTGCGCAAAACTGACAATACATGAGCTATTCTGAGGTGTGTTTGTGTAGTAGAGAAGTTAGCCTGATAGAGACAACGGATGGTGGTGTAGATAAATAGCGGACTGTTTGTCTGGTTATTATCATCATCATGGTTATATGTCTAAATATAAATTTTTGTTTGAACTTTTAACAATATGGATATAATAATATATACTTTTAGATTTAGTAATTTTTAGATGGCCCGGGTGGACATTAGCGGTAGAATTTTTTAGTTTAACTTCATGTTAAAATATTGATCGAATGCATATTTTTGTGCTTTACTGAGACGACCCAGGTAACAGGAGCTATGAACTTTTTAACGATTTTCTTCTATTAAATTCTGTACCACTGAAATATATTGAATGTGAATTTAAGCAATTAAGTTCGCCATTGCTTAGGCCACCTAGATGATCAAAATAACGTACATTAGGAGAGAGAGAGAGTTGCGTGGAGACAAGCCCTTTATGCTTCATATATGTGAAATTTTGGCTTCCATACCAAAATTAAACTTGTGTGCTTTTATACAAAAAACTGTTAGTTGAAAATTTTTGCTGTTACTTGTTTGTCTTCCTTTTATCAATGAAAATGATGTAGTCTTTCGAGACATATTTGGGCACATGTACCAATGAGAGAAGCGATGGAGCCTAAAGCAAACAAACAAGTCTTTGGCGACCAGTCGGCGATAGGAAGGTAGTGAAATTTGTGGTAGTTCAACAGGCGTTGATCATTATTTTCTATTTTAGTGAAATTTAAGATTCATGTCCTTTCGATTTCGCAAACGTAGTGTAACTAATTCTGAACAACAAGCACTTTATCGGGCAGGGTGGCACAGTGGTTCGAGCAACAGATTCCGAAGCAGACGTGCCCAGGTTCGAGTCCTGAACGCGGCAAATTCAGGACTGTACGTGATGAGTTCTCAATAACAACGAAACCATTCTACTGGATTAATTGTCTTTTCTATACAATACAATACTTGGTTTATACTGATAAATATATGTACATAATGAGTCAGGTGTTTATATCAAGATCGCAAACTTGATTTAAATAATTTTTATCACCGCCCGCGCAACCAATGTTCGTTTAATTATATTATGCCAAATGTCACTGGATTAGCAGTAAAAACCTTTGCGCAACTTATTGTAATGTTGACACTTTATTTTCAACAAAATACAAAAAAATTCGAAACAATCTAATTTGTGCATAGAACGCACCACTATCATCAGGGAAAACACATTTTATTAATTAATTGCAAAGTAACACCTATAGCTGATTTATCAAAGATGTCGAAAAATATATTAAATCTACGTCAGATAACAGAAAATTGATTTGTGCAAACAAAAAAAGCAACTAACAAAAATCTAACCAGTTACAAGCATGCAAAATATTAAAATGATTAAATATTGACGCGAGCAAGCACTGCATTTTACATGACCGAATGTGCATTGTTCATTAGTCGATTTTTTTCATAATTGACACTATTCGGTGTTAACGCATGAAAATATTTCATTTCGTGCATATGTCAATAACAAGACGCAGAATGGCAGTTAAAAAATTAGATGCGTGAAATAAGCATTTCTATTTTATTTGAACGATGGAAATTAAGTAATGCATAAAGAGAATAAATGGAGGTTTGAAAAACAGTTTTCGAAAAAGCCTACATCTAACCCATTTCCATATTGAAGGAGATGATTATACCTTATTTGCATCACAATAGTTTAATGATCATGTAAATTGTTAATATAATCAAGGTTGAGATCTTGATATAAGCACCTGACCCATTATTTACTTAGAATTGTTTTGTGTAGAAAATGCAATTCATCCAGTAGACCGGTGGCGTCCTTATTAGGAACTCATCATGTAGTGGCCAGAAATTGCCGCGGACAGGGCTCGAACCTGGACACGCCTGCTTCGGAATCTGGTGCTCTAAACACTGAGCCATCCTGCCG